>JAMKQA010012929.1:0-21705 GCA_024699735.1 Posidonia australis
GCTTGAGTTCTTTAGCCACTGTTCGAGCGTTCTTGCCTTGGCTCCCCTGTTTGCGACACACTGTCACCGATCATCTGTCCTGAGTTGTTCGTCACTTTGATGATAGCTCGTCCTAGGATTCATCCCCTTGTTTGCCACCGTAGCCCAGTTCTCACCCGTTCCCGGTCAGCTATGGCCCAACGTACTAGTGAGGCTCTTTCTGCTGATGTTGCTCCTGAGGGCACCTCCTTTGTGGTCCCTCCTACCCTTGCTGTGTCTCCAGCCATTCCTTCTGTCCCCTTCGTGCATCACGGAGGTTCTGTCCCCTATCCTGTCGGACATCCCTTAACCCTGGCTAGTCTGGAGCCAGACACTGAGTCCACCACAGTGACCCCAGCTCGGGTTCTAGACGTATCACCAATGGCCCCACCTCCTCAGGGATCCTTCTCTTTTAGCACTCTGCCTACTGTGGCAACTCCTCTTGCAGATGCCTTGTCTCCAGGGCAACCTACTTCCGTCCCATCTGTGACTCCTGAACCTCTGACTGTCCCATCCCTTGCCATCCCTGAGGGACCTCCTGCCGCGTAGGCAGAATATCTGCTGGCTCTCGCTCAGAAGATTGAGAGCATGGCCTTTGCCATCCGGTCCACTGTTGATCCTAACATTCCTGAGGTTCCCCAGCAGCCTACTCCAGTGTTCCAGGCACTGGCACCACCACCTCAGCCTTCACCCTAGCTCTTCACTGCACCCACATTAGGTGTGACACCACCGGCCCAAACACATCACCTCATTGCACAGCATTCAACTCCAACATCTGGTGTTCAACCCCTTGGGTTGGCTGGAGTGCAGCATCCTTAGAGCCTGTAGCCTAATGCTGTGCCACTGGAGCAGTTGTTACTCCCACATTCAGCACCCACTGCCACACAGTTCGCGGTTCATCCTTCTTTTGCACACCATCAGGTCCAGGCACCTTCACTTCCACAATAGCACCCAACACTCTTGCACGGATATGCCGACCATCATGCTACAGCACCAGGAGGCATGATGGTGGATCCGGAGGAGCACTTAGGTGCGACCCACACGATATATGCGGTCCTTCCCCCTGTTGCCTCACCCTCATCGGCAGCAGCTCCAGACGCCCTCCTCGCTAGGGTAGGTGACTTGGAGAAGGCACTTCAACAAGTGCAGGGAAGCGATCGCCAACGCTACAGATTCCGGGACCTCTGTTACTTCCCAAAGGTGACACTCCCACCGCAGTTCCAAATCCCGGACTTCGAGAAGTATAACGAAAAGGGTTGCCCCATTTCACACCTTCAGGCATATTGCGGAGATCTCGCTCAGCTTCAGGCTGACGAGAGGCTGTTAATCCGCCTCTTTCAAAAGAGTCTCACTGGTCTGGCCCTCAAGTGGTTCACGTCGCTTGACATGGGCTCAATAAAGACTTGGAGCGACCTCTCGCAGGCGTTTATGGACCAGTATGTCTTTAATCTTGACCTGGTCCCGAAGAGGGAGGACCTCGTCACCACAAAACAGAAGCCCAACGAGCCGTTCGGGGAATATGTCGGCCGCTGGCACGCCCTTGCATCACAAGTAAAGGATAGGCCTTCCGACGAAGAGTCTATCGAGATCATTATCCGAGGAGCACAGCCCCGTCCAATCTCCCATTCAGCATGCTGTCCTGTGTCTTGTCTAGTCTTGGTTCCAGTGCCCTGTCCCGCATCCTATCTATCCTACTTTCCGAATCGTCACCGGTAGCTTCTCGGTGGACGTATTCGGTATCCTACCCTTCGAACTATCTCTAATTGCTTCTCGGTTGACTAATTCATCTATCTTGCTTTCCGAAACGTCATCGCCAGCTTCTTGGTGGACGTATTCAGTATCCTGCCTTTCGAACTGTCACCGATTGCTTCTCGGTTGACTAGTTCGTCTATCCTGCTTTCTGAACCGTCACCGCCTGCTTCTCGGTGGACGTATTCGGTATCCAGCCTTTCGAATTGTCACCGACTGCTTCTCGATTGGCTAGTTCGTCTATCCTGCTATCTGAATTGTCACCGACTACTTCTCGGTGGACGTATTCGATATCCTGCCTTTCGAACTAACACTAATTGCTTCTCGATCGACTAGTTCGTCTATCCCGCTTTCCGAACCGTCACCGCCTGCTTCTCGGTGGACGTATTCGGTATCCTGCCTTTCGAACTGTCACCGATTGCGTCTCGGTTGACTAGTTCGTCTAACCTGCTTTCCGAATCGTCACCGGCTGCTTCTCGGTGGACGTATTCGGTATCCTACCATTCTAACTATCACCAATTGCTTCTCGGTTAACTAGTTCGTCTATCCTGCTTTCCGAACCGTCACCACCTGCTTCTTGGTGGACGTATTCGGTATTCTGCCTTTCGAAATATCACCGATTGCTTCGCGGTTGACTAGTTCTTCTATCCTGGTTTCCGAATCGTCACCGCCTGCTTCTCGGTGGATGAATTTGGTATCCTGCCTTTCGAACTGTCACCGACTACTTCTTGGTTGACTAGTTCATTTATCCTTCTTTTCGAACTGTCATCGACTGCTTCTCATTGACTAGTTCGTCTATCCTGCTTTCCGAATCGTCACCGGCTGCTTCTCGATGGACGTATTCGGTATCCTACCTTCCGAACTATCACCAATTGCTTCTCGATCAATTAGTTCATCTATCCTGCTTTCCGAAACGTCACCGCCTCCATCTCGGTGGACGTATTCAGTATCCTGCCTTTCGAACTGTCACCGATTACTTCTCGGTTGACTAGTTCGTCTATCCTGCTTTCCGAACCGTCACTACCTGCTTCTCGGTGGACATATTCGATATCCAGCCATTCGAACTGTCACCGATTGCTTCTCGATTGGCTAGTTCGTCTATCCTGCTATCTGAATCGTCACCGACTGCTTCTTGGTGGATGTATTCGGTATCCTGCCTTTCGAACTATCACCAATTGCTTCTCGGTCGACTAGTTCGTCTATCCCACTTTCTGAACTGTCACCGTCTGCTTCTCGGTGGACGTATTCGGTTTCTTGCCTTCCGAACTGTCACCGATTGCTTCTCGGTTGACTAGTTCGTCTATCCTGCCTTTCAAACTGTCACCGAATGCATCTTGGTTGACTAGTTCGTCTATCTTGCTTTCCGAATCATGACCGCCTGCATCTCGGTGGACGTATTCGGTATCCTGCCTTTCGAACTGTCACCGATTGCTTCTCGGTTGACTAGTTCGTCTATCCTACTTTCTGAATCGTCACCGACTGCATCTTGGTGGACGTATTCGGTATCCTGCCTTTCGAACTATCATCGATTGCTTCTCGGTCGACTAGTTCGTCCATCTTGCTTTCCCAACCATCACCGCCTGCTTCTCGGTGGGCATATTCGGTATCCTGCCTATTGAACTATCACAGATTGTTTCTCGGTTGACTAGTTCGCCTATCCTGCTTCTTGAATCGTCACCGGCAGCTTCTCGGTGGACGTATTCGGTATCCTACCTATCGTACTATCACTGATTGCTTCTCGGTCGACTAGTTCATCTATCCATCTTTCCAAAACGTCACCGCCTGCTTCTCGGTGGACGTATTCGGTATCCTACCTTTCGAACTGTCACCGATTGCTTCTCGGTTGACTAGTTCGTCAATCCTGCTTTCCGAGCCATCACCGCCTGCTTCTCGGTGGACGTATTCGGTATCCTGCCTTTCGAATTGTCAACGATTGCTTCTCGATTGGCTAGTTAGTCTATCCTACTATCTGAATCGTCACTGGCTGCTTCTCGATGGACGTATTCGGTATCCTGCCTTTCGAACTATCACCAATTACTTCTCGGTCGACTAGTTCGTCTATCCTACTTTCCGAACCGTCACCGCCTACTTCTCGGAGGACGTATTCGGTATCCTGCCTTTCGAACTATCACCAATTGCTTCTCGGTCGACTAGTTCGTCTATCCCGCTTTCTGAACCGTCACCGCCTGCTTCTCGGTGGACGTATTTGGTATCTTGCCTTTCGAACTGTCATCGATTGCTTCTCGGTTGACTAGTTCGTCTAACCAGCTTTCCGAATCGTCACCGGCTGCTTCTCGGTGGACGTATTCAGTATCCTACATTTCTAACTATCACCAATTGCTTCTCGGTTGACTTGTTCGTCTATCCTGCTATCCAAACCGTCACCGGATGCTTCTCGGTGGACATATTCGGTATCCTACCGTTCAAACTATCACCAATTGCTTCTCGATCAACTAGTTCGTCTATCCTGCTTTTCGAAACGTCACTGCCTACTTCTCGGTGGACGTATTCGGTATCCTGCCTTTCGAACTATCACCGATTGCTTCTCGGTTCACTAGTTCGTCTATCCTGCTTTCCGAACCGTCACCGCCTGCTTCTCGGTGGACGTATTCGGTATCCAGCCATTTGAACTGTCACCGATTGCTTCTCGACTAGCTAGTTCATCTATCCTGCTATCTGAATCGTCACTGGCTGCTTCTCGATGGACGTATTCAGTATCCTGCCTTTCGAACTATCACCAATTGCTTCTCGATTGACTATTTCGTCTATCCCACTTTCCGAACCGTCACCGCCTGCTTCTCGGAGGACGTATTCGGTATCCTGCCTTTCGAACTGTCACCGATTGCTTCTCAGTTGACTAGTTCGTCTAATCTACTTTCCAATTCGTCACCGGCTGCTTCTTGGTGGACGTATTTGGTATCCTACCTTTCTAACTATCACCAATTGCTTCTCGGTTGACTAGTTCGTCTATCCTGCTTTCCGAACCGTCACCGCCTGCATCTCGGTGGACGTATTCGGTATTCCGCCTTTCGAACTATCACCGATTGCTTCTCGGTTGACTAGTTTGTCTATCCTGGTTTCCGAATCGTCACCGCCTGCTTCTCGGTGGACGTATTCAGTATCCTGCCTTTCGAACTGTCACCGGCTACTTCTTGGTTGACTTGTTCTTTTATCCTTCTTTTCGAACAGTCACCGACGGCTTCTCGGTTGACTAGTTCGTCTATCCTGCTTTTTGAACCGTTACCGACTGCTTCTCGGTTGACGTATTCGTTATCTTGCCTATCGAACTGTCACCAACTGCTTCTCGGTTGACTAGTTCATCTATCTAGCTTTCCGAGTCCTGCATCTTGGTTGACTCGTTGGTCTATCCTGCTTTCGAACTTTCACCGATTACTTCTCGGTTGGCTAGCTCGTCTATCCTACTTTCTGAATCGTCACCGGTTGCTTCTCGGTGGACGTATTCGGTATCCAGCATTTCGAACTATCACCGCTTGCTTCTCGGTTGACTAGTTCGTCTATCCTGCTTTCCGAATCGTCACCGGCTGCTTCTCGGTGGACTTATTCGGTACCCTGCCTTTCGAACTATCATTGATTGCTTCTCGGTCGACTAGTTCATCTATCCTGCCTTTCGAACTATCACCGACTGCCTCTCGGTCAACTAGTTCGTCTATCCTGCTTTCCGAATCGTCACCGACTGCTTCTTGCTGGACGTATTCGGTAAACTTCCTTTCGAACTGTCACCGATTGCTTCTCGGTTGGCTAGTTCGTCTATCCTGCTTTCTTAATCGTCACCGGCTGCTTCTCGGTGGACGTATTCGGTATCCTGCCATTCGAACTATCATCGATTGCTTCTGGTTGACTAGTTAGTCTATCCTGCTTTCGGAATCATCACCGGCTGCTTCTCGGTGGATGTATTCGGTATCCTACCATTCGAACTATCACCAATGGCATCTCGGTCGACTAGTTCATCTATCCTGCTTTCCGAACCGTCACCGACTGCTTCTCGGTAGACGTATTCGGTATCCTGCCTTCCAAACTGTCACCTATTGCTTGTTGGTTGACTAGTTCGTCTATCTTGCTTTCCGAATCATCACCGTCTGCTTCTCGGTGGATGTATTTGGTATCCTGCCTTTTGAACTGTCATTGATTGCTTCTCGGTTAACTAGTTCCTCTATCCTACTTTCCGAATCGTCACCAGCTGCATCTCGGTGGACGTATTCGGTATCCTGCCTTTCAAACTATCACCGATTGCTTCTCGGTCGACTAGTTCGTCCATCTTGCTTTCCCAACCGTCACAGCCTGCTTCTCGGTGGACGTATTCGGTATCCTGCCTTTCGAGCTATCACCGATTGCTTCTCGGTTGACTAGTTCGTCTATCCTGCTTTCTGAATCGTCACCGGCTGCTTCTCGGTGGACGTATTCGGTATTGTACCTTTCGTACTATCACCAATTGCTTCTCGGTCGACTAGTTCATCTATCCGGCTTTCTGAAACGTCACCGCCTGCTTCTCGGTGGACGTATTCGATATCCTGCCGTTCGAACTGTCACTGATTGCTTCTCGGTTGACTAGTTCGTCTATCTTGCTTTCCGAACCATCACCGCCTGCTTCTCGGTGGACGTATTCGGTATCCTGCCATTCGAACTGTCACCGATTGCTTCTCGGTTGACTAGTTCGTCTATCCTACTTTCCGAATCGTCACTGGCTGCATCTTGGTGGACGTATTTGGTATCCGGCCTTTCGAACTATCACCGTTTGCTTCTCGGTCGACTAGTTCGTCCATCTTGCTTTCCCAACCGTCACCGGCTGCCTCTCGATGGACGTATTCGGTATCCTGCCTTTCGAACTGTCACTGATTGCTTCTCGATTGGCTAGTTCGTCTATCTGGCTATCTGAATCGTCACCGACTGCTTCTCGGTGGACATATTCGGTATCTTGCCTTTCGAACTATCACCAATTGCTTCTCGATCGACTTGTTCATCTATCCCTCTTTTCGAACCGTCACCGCCTACTTCTCGGTGGACGTATTCGGTATCCTGCCTATCGAACTGTCACCGATTGCTTCTCGGTTGACTAGTTCGTCTAACCAGCTTTCCAAATCGTCACCGGCTGCTTCTCGGTGGACGTATTTGGTATCCTACTTTTCTCTAACTATCACCAATTGCTTCTTGGTCGACTAGTTCGTCTATCCTGCTTTCTGAACCATCACCGCCTGGTTCTCAGTGGTCGTATTAGGTATTCTGCCTTTCTAACTATCACCGATTGCTTCTCGGTTGATTAGTTCGTCTATCCTAGTTTCCGAATCGTCACCGCCTGCTTCTCGGTGGACGTATTCGGTATCCTGCCTTTCGAACTGTCACCAGCTACTTCTTGGTTGACTAGTTCGTTTATCCTTCTTTTCGAACGATCACCGACTGCTTCTTTTTCTTTTCTTTTTTTTTGCCACAAGTAAGGAGGGAGACCCTTAAAATATATAAAGGAAAAATTATGTACAAGACCAGAGGCCCAAGAGCATGGGGGTGGGGAAGAGAACCAAATTGGCCAGAAGGCCCCAGGGTTCACAAACCAACCCACAGGACAGACCCTGGGCCCAAAACAAAACCAGGCCCAAGACCAAACAAAACTACAAGCAGAGGCCCAAGCCCAGCAAACCAAAGAACAAAATGGGCCTAGCAAAAAGGAAACATCCAGGGGTCCGCAACCCAACAGACCCTGAGCCCAAAACAAGGCCCGGCCGAAGGCAAAGCCACAAGTAGAGGCCCAGCACAGAAAGGGCAAAGCCCAGCAAAACACAAACTGGACCCAGCAAGAAGGGGATACAAAGAGCCCGGCATACGCAAAGAAAGCAGATCAGCCACAGTGCCATGCACAAAGACCGCCGAGAAGCATTAGTTGCCAGCGTCACGAAGGACCATTGAGCAAGAGCGCGGGGAGAAGCCGTCGTCAAAAGACCTACGGTTCCGCTCCTGCCAAAGGTTGTAAATAATCCCAGTGATTCGTCTCGAAAGCACCAGCCGCATGGTACCAGTACTCTGCGTCCAGAGGTTCAGTAGGGCAGCCACGCCCATGCCCACTGAAGGCGTAAAACCAACCAAAACCCAGATCTGAGAGGAAAAATCACAGGACCAAAGGAGATGATCCAGGGTCTCCTCCGCCAGCTTACAGAGGATGCAGCGGGACACAACAGTGATACCACGGCGCCGGAGAGTCTCATGAGTGGGGAGGGCACGCCGCAGCGCTCGCTAGGCACATAGAGCGTGGTGAGGGACGACACCCTTGTGCCAGATCAGACCGGCCTAGGAAGCGAAGGGGGCACGGGGACGAGTAGCCTCCCACGCAGAGCAGTAGGAGAAGCAATCCCCCGAGGGAATCCAAGTGACTGTATCCGCACCGCCGGAGATAGAAATCCCATGAATCGCAGGCCAGAGCTCATGCATATCCAGGGTAGTTGGTTGGGGAAGAGACCAACGCCCATCCCAGATGAACTGAGAAGCCAGGCAAGTCTCCTCACAGCCCAAGTCGGTACAGAGACGGCGAGTAACAGAGGGAGGAATGCCATCAAGGAACCCAGGAATCCAAGGGTCATGGAAGAAATGGGTGTAGTTACCATCACCAATGCTGTAGCGGAGCAGAGGTCTGGCAACGTCACGCAGCCTGAGAATGCTGTGCCAAGCCGACAATGCATAGTTAGGCGGCCTCGAGCACCAGATGGAGTGCCAGCGGAGGAGACCAGGTCCCAGAAAAGTCGAAGGAGACCAACCCTGTTGCAGTCACGCACACTACGGAGACCCAAGCCACCCTCAAATTTCGGAAGGCAGACGCTCCTCCACGAGACGAGGGCGTAACCAGAAGCATCCTGCCCAAACCAAAGGAACCTCATCATCTTCCGGTCGAGGTTGTGAAGAACACTAGCAGGCAGGGCAAAAGCAGAAGTCCAGTAGAGATGCATCGTGGAAAGAACAGATTTGATGAGAACCAGTCGGCCGACATACGAGAGGAGCTTGGCTTGCCAAGACTCGAGCCGCATGGCCACCACGCGAAGGAGGGGGGCACAGTCAGCGGCAGTGAGGCGTTTGGGGGAGAGAGGCAGCCCCAGGTATCGAACAAGTAGCTCACCTTCAGAGAAATCCAAATGGGAGGAAATCTGGTGACGATGGGAAACGGGGCCACCGAAGAAGACAACACTCTTACGTCGGTTGAATTCCAGCCCAGAGAGTAGGGAGAATTCATCCAGCAGAAGATTCAAACGCGTAGCATTCTTCATGTCTGCGCGAATGATGACCATGAGGTCATCCGCAAATATGAGGTGGGAGACGACGTGGCTTCCCAACAGAACAGGGTGAAGTTCACCCCGATCGACCGCGCACCTAATGAGGTCAGTAAAAACTTGCATGCCGACGCCGAAGAGGTATGAAGACAGGGGGTCCCCTTGCCGGATGCCAGTAGACGAGGAGAACCACTCGGAACGCTCACCATTAACAGTAGTTGCGAAGTCGTAGTGCATACATTCGGCCATCCACCCAGACCATCTGTCGGAGAAGCCAGCACGTCGGAGAGCATCACAGATGAAAGGGCGATGGATTAAGTTGAAGGCCTTCCGAAGATCAAGCTTAATGCACATATAGCCCTTCCTCTTAGAGATATGGATACTGTGGCAAACCTCATGAGCCAAGAGAATAGCGTCGCCGATACGTCTTCCCCGGACAAAAGCCACCTGGCTGGCATCAATCAGGCAAGGCAGGAGTGGCTGCAGACGGCGAGCCAGGGTCTTGGAGATGATTTTGTAAAGGACATTGCACAAAGCAATCGGCCTGAAGTCCTCCCTGGAGTCCGGGACATCCTTCTTGGGGATGACGCACAGGAGTGTTCGGTTAACACGTTTCAGCAATCTGCCGGAGCGGAGGAAATTGTTGACAGCGAGAAGGAGGTCCTTCGAGGTGACAGGCCAAGCGAGCCTATAGAAGTGGCCATTGAAACTGTCCTCGCCCGACGCTCTGTCCGGGTTGAGAGAAGTAACCACAGCCCAAAGCTCATCCGAGGTGGCCATCGAGCAAAGCAAATCGTTATCAGCAGAGTAGATGGAGTTGCTGACAGAAAGATGGGAGAGGGAGGAAGTTGTCTGTCGGGTGTTAAGAAGGGACTGGAACCTCACCGCGAACAGGGAAGCAATCTGCAGTTGATCGACGACGTTCTCTCCCTCATGGGAAATATGCAGGATTCGGTTACACGCCCAACGCCCCTTGGTGGTGGCGTGGAAGAAGGCGGTGTTGGCATCCCCATCCTTCATCCAGCGGATACGGGAGTGCTGCCAGGCCACCATCTCCTCCCTCCAATAAAGTTCCTTCAGCTGGTGACGGTAGTTGGCTTCAGCCTGAAGAAGAATAGGTGAGTTGGGGGAAAGACTGACCCTCGACTGCAGAGATCTAAGGGAAGCCTCGCAGTTCCTGATCCTCTCAGGAATCCGCTGGAAGGTGCGAGTTGCCCAGGACTTCAGGCAACGACGAAGGCTACCCAGCTTCAGATAGAAATTGTACATGTGGTTGCCACCTCCATTCCGAAACCAGCCATCCTTGACAGCTGTGAGGAAATCTGGATGGTGAGTCCAGTGATTGTAGAAGCAGAAGTAGGGAGTGGATTCGCCCTTGTCACGGCCAAGAGAGATGATCAGAGGCGAGTGGTCACTGAGGTGTCTGAGACCCGCAGTGGTGTGGCAAAGTGCGAACTCGTCCAAAAAGCTGGGGGAGATGAGGGCACGATCAAGCCTGCAGGAGATAGCATTGGAGAGCTGCTGGTTACACCATGTGAACTGTTCCCCGACGGTGGGCATCTCAAACAGAGCCGCCAACGAAATGAAAGAGTTAAAATCATCCATAGCAGCCTGGCTGGTCCGACCCCCACCCGACTTTTCGTTGTGGAACCTGATGCAGTTGAAATCGCCAATCACAAGCCAGGGGGTCGAGGGGAGGTGGGTGGTAAGGTCCTCCTAGAGTAACCGTCGAGAAACCAGATCGTTAGCAGCATAAACAACAGCCAGAGCGAAGGTAGGAAATGCCGGGGACGACACATCCAGCAGCATGAACTGGTTGGACTCCGACACCAGAGATATGTGCAGAGAAGCCTTGTTCCAGAGCACAAGAATGCGCCCAGCAGCGTCCAAGTGCAGATTGTCCATCACTTCGTAAGCGCCCCAGTGACGCCGACAAATCCGTGCGATATTGGTCTTGAGCTTGTGCTCCAAGAGACAGATGATGTCAAACTGACGTCGGTGGGTGAACTCCTGAATTCCACAGAGCTTACCTCTGTCATTCAAACCCCGCACATTCCAGTAGAGGATCGACATTAAAGGTGTCCAGAAGAGTGTTCCGGCGAGCCAGCCTTATCTGGCGAAAGGTTCCTGTTCGAGGCCCCTAGCAGTCGGGGGTGGACAGTCTTCCTGGATTGTTGGGCCTTAAGGATTAAATCCTCGACGTCGGCCTCAGGCGAGTTTAACACCTCAAAAGCATTGTGGCTAAGACTGTTTAAGCCTTGCTTGTTAACATGAGGGGTGTAGGTGATTTTCTTCCCCTTCCGCAGGGAAGAGGGCCCCTTGGGTGAACCCACAGGGGTCACCGATGGCTCTGTGGGCACACAGACATCCACAGTTGGACGAGGAAGGGCCTCCAGCTCTTCATCACTCGCCCTTTCGCAGTCCCTGTCCCTACCACTGATCCCAGTTACCAATTGAACGACAGGAGAAGGGGAAGAAGACGTGCTTCCAGGAGCCGTCCCAGCCTTCTCACCATCCAGAATAGCAACTGGCTGCAAGAGCACAGGTACGCTTTCCTTAGGTAGGTTCCCCTGCTTCGCAACTCCAGGAGTCACAGACTGCAAGGCCTCTTGGCTGTCAGGCTTAACACAAGACCCTTCCTCGTGGCCAAAGGATTGACAGACATCACAGGGGCGGGGCATCTAGTCATAAGCAACCTGGATTTCTTCCAGTACCCCGTTAACCTCCATCAGAGTATGGGGCGGGTACTTAAAGTGGACATCAATTTCCAGACAAACGCGGGCAAATTCAACCCTAGAACCAGATGCAGTAGATTCATCCATGTAGAGCGGTGTCCCAAGGGTGCTGGCAGCTTGTCCAATCAAGGAGGGAGACCAGAAACGGAGCGACAGCTTAGGAAACCTAATCCAAATGGGAATGGAGGACAGCTTCTCCTTTTCAAACTTGGAATCTATAGTCCAGCGGCGGAGGACCAGCGGTTTACCCTTAACGAAGCAGGGCCTTCCATCAAGAGCAAGCTCCAGATCCTTATCGTCGGAGAACTTGAACAGAAGGAAACCGTTGCCCCACGAGAGAACCTGGAGGTCCCCCTTGATCGCCCAGAGGCGCTTGAGCAGATTAGCCAGAGCAGGAATGAAGGGCTTGAGGCCAATGAAGTAGCCCATGAGGACTCTGTCCCAGGAAGCGGCAGCCTCCTCCACCTCCTCCGGCGGACATATAGCAACAGAGATTCCGTTCCTCACAGAGGGAGGGTAAAAGGTCAGGGTTCTGGGACTAGACGAATGCCCTTGGCACCGCTCCGCCCAGGTTCTGGCAGGCAGATCCGAGACCAAAGCATTCTGGTCCCCAGGACGGTGTCCGGGACGCGAACGAGGTCTGGAAGGTGGCTGTCGTGACTTGGATCGCCTACGGTGGTGCAGGTTGCCGGTACTGAGACCTCCCCGACCTCGACCCGAAGAACCACCATGCAGCCCTAGCGGCTGCACGCCAGGACGTTTGCCAACGTCGGCGTGAAGAACCTCCGCGAGGAAGTCCCCCAAAGTGCGGTGCTTAGGGGACCCATGGTGATCAGAGGGCGACATGATCAATCCCGCAAGGACACGTGCCTAATCCATCTGCTAATCACGGAGCAACAGAAGGTTAGGGTCCTCCACGTCAGCCAAAATTGAAAATTCAGGATCCCGCCAAAGACAGCGGCCCGTGATCCAGCCCGTGACACAGCAGAGCGGCCCGAGCAGGGCCTAGAGAGAGGGCGGAGCTTCTCTCACTAAAAATTTCTGTAGAGCTTCTCACCGACTGCTTCTTGGTTGACTAGTTCGTCTATCCTGCTTTCCGAACCGTCACCGACTGCTTCTCGGTTGACGTATTCGGTATCCTGCCTTTCGAACTATCACTGACTCCTTCTCGGTAGACTAGTTCGTCTATCTTGCTTTCCGAGTCGTCACCAACAGCTTCTCGGTGGACGTATTTGGTATTCTGCTTTTCGAACTGTCACCGACTGCTTCTTGGTTGACTAGTTCGTCTATCCTGCTTTCGAACAGTCACCGATTGCTTCTCGGTTGGCTAGATCGTCTATCCTACTTTCTGAATCGTCACCGGCTACTTCTCGGTGGACGTATTCGGTATCCTGCTTTTCGAACTATCATTGATTGCTTCTCGGTTGACTAGTTCGTCTATCCTGCCTTTCCGAACAGTCACCGCCTGCTTCTCGGTGGACGTATTCGGTATCCTCCCTTTCGAACTATCACCGACTGCCTCTCGGTCGACTAGTTCGTCTATTTTTCTTTACGAATCGTCACCGGCTGCTTCTTGGTAGACGTATTTGATAACCTGCCTTTCGAACTATCACCGATTGCTTCTCGGTTGGCTAGTTCGTCTATCCTGCTTTCTTAATCGTCACCGGCTGCTTCTCAATGGACGTATTCGGTATCCTACCTTTCAAACTATCATCGATTGCTCCTCGGTCGACTAGTTCGTCTATCTTGGTTTCCGAACCGTCACCGCCTGCTTCTCGATGGACGTATTCGGTACCCTGCCATTCGAACTATCACTGATTGCTTCTCAGTTGACTAGTTCGTCTATCCTGCTTTCCGAATCGTCACCAACTGCTTCTCAATGGACGTATTCGGTATCCTACCTTTCGAACTATCACCAATGGCATCTCGGTTGACTAGTTCATCTATCCTGCTTTCTAAACCGTCACCGACTGCTTCTCGGTGGATGTATTCAATATCCTGCCTTTCAAACTGTCACCGATTGCTTGTTGGTTGACTAGTTCATCTATCTTGCTTTCCGAATCGTCACCGCATGCTTCTCGGTGGACGTATTCGGTATCCTGCCTTCCGAACTATCACCGATTGCTTCTCGGTTGAGTTGTTCCTCTATCCTACTTTCCGAATCGTCACCGACAGCATCTCGGTGGGCGTATTCGGTATCCTGCCTTTCAAACTATCACCGATTGCTTCTCGGTCGACTAGTTCATCCAACTTGCTTTCCCAACCGTCACCGCCTGCTTCTCGGTGGACGTATACGGTATCCTGCCTTTCGAACTATCACCGATTGCTTCTCGGTTGACTAGTTCGTCTATCCTGCACTCCGAACCATCACCGCCTGCTTCTCGGTAGACGTATTTGGTATCCTGCCTTTCGAACTGTCACCGATTGCTTCTCGTTTGGCTAGTTCGTCTATCCTGCTATCTGAATCGTCACTGGCTTCTTCTCGGTGGTCGTATTCGGTATCCTGCCTTTCGAACTATCACCAATTGCTTTTCGGTCGACTAGTTCGTCTATCTCGCTTTCCGAACCGTCACCACCAGCTTCTCGGTGGACGTATTCGGTATCCTACCTTTCGAACTGTCACCGATTGCTTCTCGGTTGACTAGTTCGTCAAACTTGCTTTCCAAATCGTCACCGGCTGCTTCTCGGTGGACGTATTCGGTATCCTACCTTTCTAACTACCACCACTTTCTTCTTGGTTGACTAGTTCGTCTATCCTACTTTCCGAACCGTCACCGCCTGCTTCTTGGTGGACGTATTCGATATTCTGCCTTTCGAACTATCGCCGATTGCTTCTCAGTTGACTAGTTCGTCTATCATGGTTTCTGATTCGTCACTGCTTGCATCTCGGTGGACGTATTCGGTATCCTGCCTTTCGAACTGTCACCAGCTACTTGTTGGTTGACTAGTTTGTTTATCCATCTTTTCGAAATGTCACCGACTGCTTCTCGGTTGACTAGTTCGTCTATCCTGCTTTCTGAATCATCACTGGCTGCTTCTCAGTGGACGTATTCGGTATCCTACCATTCGAACTAACACCAATTGCTTCTCGGTCGACTAGTTCATCTATCCTGCTTTACAAAACGTCACCGTCTGCTTCTCGATGGACGTATTTGGTATCCTGCCTTTCGAACTGTCACGAATTACTTCTCGGTTGACTAGTTCGTCTATCCTGCTTTCCGAACCATCACCGCCTGCTTCTCGGTGGACGTATTACGTATCCTGCCTTTCGAACTGTCACCGATTGCTTCTCGGTTGGCTAGTTCGTCTATCCTGCTATCTGAATCGTCACCAGTTGCTTCTCGGTGGATGTATTCGGTATCTTGCCTTTCGAACAATCACCAATTGCTTCTCGATCGACTAGTTCGTCTATCTCGCTTTCCGAACCGTTACCGCCTGCTTCTCGGTGGACGTATTCGGTATCCTGCCTATCGAACTGTGACTGATTGCTTCTCGGTTGGCTAGTTCGTCTATCCTGCTTTCTTAATCGACACTGGCTGCTTCACGGTGGACGTATCGGTATCCTACCTTTTGAACTATCATCGATTGCTCCTCGGTTGACTAGTTCGTCTACCCTGCTTTCCGAACCGTCACCGCCTGCTTCTCGGTGGACGTATTCGGTATTCCGCCTTTCGAACAATCACCGATTGCTTCTCGGTTGACTAGTTCGTCTATCCTGGTTTCCGAATCGTCATCGCCTGCTTCTCGGTGGACGTATTCAGTATCCTGCCTTTCGAACTGTCACCGGCTACTTCTTGGTTGACTAGTTCGTTTATCCTTCTTTTCGAACTATCACTGACTGATTCCTGGTTGACTAGTTCATCTATGCTGCTTTCTGAACCGTCACCGACTGCTTCTCGGTTGACGTATTCGGTATCCTGCCTTTCGAACTGTCACTGACTGCTTCTCGGTTGACTAGTTCGTCTATCTTGC
This sequence comes from Posidonia australis, assembly GCA_024699735.1. Classification (NCBI taxonomy): domain Eukaryota; kingdom Viridiplantae; phylum Streptophyta; class Magnoliopsida; order Alismatales; family Posidoniaceae; genus Posidonia; species Posidonia australis. The sequence goes on from JAMKQA010012929.1 coordinate 15,740, forward strand.
GTTCCGAGTCGTCACCGACAGCTTCTCGGTGGACGTATTTGGTATTCTGCTTTTCGAACTATCACCGACTGCTAATTGGTTGACTAGTTCGTCTATCCTTCTTTCGAACAGTCACCGATTGCTTCTCGGTTGGCTAGTTCGTCTATCCTACTTTCAGAATCTTCACCGGCTGCTTCTCGGTGGACGTATTCGGTATCCTGCTTTTCGAACTATCATTGATTGCTTCTCGGTCGACTAGTTCGTCTAACCTGCCATTCCGAACCGTCACCGGCTACTTCTCGGTGGACGTATTCGGTATCCTACCTTTCGAACTATCATCGATTGCTCCTCGGTCGACTAGCTCGTCTATCCTGCATTTCGAACCGTCACTGATTGCTTCTCGGTGGACGTATTCGTTATCCTGCCATTCGAACTATCACCGATTGCTTCTCGGTTGACTAGATCGTCGATCCTACTTTCCGAATCGTCACCGGCTGCTTCTCGGTGGACGTATTCGGTATCCTACCTTTCAAACTATCACCAATGGCATCTCGGTCGACTAGTTCATCTATCTTGCTTTTTGAACCATCATCGACTGCTTCTCGGTGGACGTATTTGGTATCCTACCTTTCGAACTGTCACCGATTGCTTGTTGGTTGACTAGTTCGTCTATCTTGCTTTTCGAATCGTCACCGCCTGCTTCTCGGTGGACGTATTCGGTATCCTGCCTTCCGAACTGTCACCGATTGCTTCTCGGTTGACTTGTTCCTCTATCCTACTTTCCGAATCGTCACCGGCTGCATCTTGGTGGACGTATTGGGTATCCTGCCTTTAGAACTATCATCGATTGTTTCTCGGTCGACTAGTTCGTCCATCTTGCTTTCCCAACCATCACCGCCTGCTTCTCGGTGGACGTATTTGGTATCCTGCCTTTCGAACTATCACCGATTGCTTCTCGGTTGACTAGTTCGTCTATCCCGCTTTCTGAATCGTCACCGGCTACTTCTCGGTGGACGTATTCGGTATCCTACCTTTTGAACTATCACCAATTGCTTCTCGGTCGACTAGTTCATCTATCCTGCTTTCCGAAACGTCACCGCCTGCTTCTCGGTGGACGTATTCGGTATCCTGCCTTTCGAACTGTCACCGATTGCTTCTCGTTTGACTAGTTCGTCTATCCTACTTTTCGAACCATCACCGGCTGCTTCTCGGTGGAGGTATTCGGTATCCTGCCTTTCGAAGTGTCACCGATTGCTTCTCGGTTGGCTAGTTCATCTATCCTGCTTTCTGAATCGTCACCGGCTGCTTCTCGGTGGACGTATTCGGTATCCTGCCTTTCGAACTGTCACCGATTGCTTCTCTTTTGGCTAGTTCGTTTATCTTGCTTTCTGAATCGTCACCGGCTACTTCTCGGAGGACGTTTTCGGTATCCTGCCTTTCGTACTATCACCGATTACTTCTCGGTCGACTAGTTCGTCTATCCTGCCTTTCCGAACCGTCACTGCCTGCTTCTCGTTGGACGTATTCGGTATCCGGCTTTTCGAACTATCAACAACTCAGTCGACTAGTTCGTCTATCCTACTTTCTGAACCATCACCGCCTGCTTCTCGGTGGACGTATTCGGTATCCTACCTTTCGAACTGTCACCGATTGCTTCTCGGTTGACTAGTTCGTCTATCCTACTTTCCGAATCGTCACCGGCTGCATCTCGGTGGACGTATTCGGTATCCTGCCTTTTGAACTGTCACTGACTACTTCTCGGTTGACTAGTTCGTCTATCTTGCTTTCCGAGTCGTCACCGACAGCTTCTCGGTGGAGGTATTTGGTATTCTGCTTTTCGAACTGTCACCGACTGCTACTTGGTTGACTAGTTAGTCTATCTTGCTTTCAAACAGTCACCGATTGCTTCTTGGTTGGCTAGTTCGTCTATCCTACTTTCTGAATCGTCACCGGCTGCTTCTTGATGGACGTATTCGGTATCCTACTTTTCGAACTATCATTGATTGCTTCTCGGTCGACTAGTTCGTCTAACCTGCCTTTCTGAACCGTCACCGTTTGCTTCTCGGTGGACGTATTCGGTATCCTGCCTTTCGAACTATCACCGACTGCCTCTCGGTCGACTAGTTCGTCAATCCAGCTTTCCGAATCGTCTCCGGCTGCTTCTTGGTGGACGTATTCGGTAACCTGCCTTTCGAACTTTCACTGATTGCTTCTCGGTTGGCTAGTTCATCTATCCTGCTTTCTTAATCGTCACAGGCTACTTCTCGGTGGACGTATTCGGTATCCTACCTTTTGAACTATCATCGATTGCTCCTCGGTCGACTAGCTCGTCTATCCTGCATTTCGAACCGTCACCGCCTGCTTCTCAGTGGGCGTATTCGTTATCCTGCCATTCGAACTATCACCGATTGCTTCTCAGTTGACTAGTTCGTCTATCCTGCTTTCCGAATCGTCACCGGCTGCTTCTCGGTGGACGTATTCGGTATCCTACCTTTCAAACTATCACCAATGGCATCTCGGTCGACTAGTTCATCTATCCTGGTTTCCGAACCGTCACCGACTGCTTCTCAGTGGACGTATTCGGTCTCCTGCCTTTCGAACTGTCACGGATTGCTTGTTGGTTGACTAGTTCATCTATCTTGCTTTTCGAATCGTCACTGCCTGCTTCTCGGTGGACGTATTCGGTATCCTACCTTTCGAACTGTCATTGATTGCTTCTCGGTTGATAAGTTCCTCTATCCTACTTTCCGAATCGTCACCGGCTACATCTCGGTGGACGTATTTGGTATCCTACGTTTCGAACTATCACTGATTGCTTCTTGGTCGACTAGTTCGTCAATCTTGCTTTCCCAACCGTCACCGCCTACTTCTCGGTGGACGTATCCGGTATCCTGCCTTTCGAACTATCATCGATTGCTTCTCGGTCGACTAGTTTGTCTATCCTGCTTTCCGAATCGTCACCGGCTGCTTCGCGGTGGACGTATTCGATATCCTACCATTTGAACTATCACCAATTGCTTCTCGGTCGACTAGTTCATCTATCCTGCTTTCTGAAACATCACCGCCTGCTTCTCGATGGACGTATTCGGTATCCTGCCTTTCGAACTGTCACTGATTGCTTCTCGGTTGACTAGTTCGTCTATCCTACTTTCCGAACCGTCACCGCCTGCGTCTCAGTGGACGTATTCGGTATCATGCCTTTCAAACTATCACCGATTGCTTCTCGGTTGGCTAGTTCGTCTATCCTGCTTTCTGAATCGTCACCGGCTGCTTCTCGGTGGATGTATTTGGAATCCTTCCTTTCGAACTGTCACTGATTGCTTCTCTTTTGGCTCGTTCGTTTATCCTGCTTTCTGAATCGTCATCGGCTGCTTCTTGGAGGACGTATTCGGTATCCTGCCTTTCGAACTGTCACTGATTGCTTCTTGGTTGACTAGTTCGTCTATCCTTGCTTTCGAACTATCACCGATTGCTTCTCGGTTGACTAGTTCGTCTATCCTGCCTTTCGAATTGTGACCGATTGCTTCTTGGTTGACTAGTTCGTCTATCTTGCTTTCCGAACCGTCGCCGCCTGCTTCTTAGTGGACGTATTCGGTATCCTGCCTTTCGAACTGTCACCGATTGCTTCTCGGTCGACTAGTTCGTCTATCCTGCCTTTCCGAACCGTCTCCGCCTGCTTCTCCATGGACGTATTCGGTATCCTGCTTTCCGAACCGTCACTGCCTACTTCTTGGTGGACGTATTTGGTATCCTATCTTTCGAACTGTCACTGATTGCTTCTCGGTTGACTAGTTCGTCTATGCTACTTTCTATATCGTCACCGGCTGCTTCTCGGTGGACGTATTCGGTATCCTGCCTTTCGAACTATCACCAATTGCTTCTTGGTCGACTAGTTCCTCTATCCTACTTTCCGAACCGTCACCGCCTGCTTCTCGGTGGACGTATTCAGTATCCTGCCGTTTGAACTATCACCGATTGCTTCTCGGTCGACTAGTTTGTCTATCCTACTTTCTGAATCGTCACCTACTGCTTCTCGGTGGACGTATATGGTATCCTGCCTTTCGAACTGTCACCGATTGTTTCTCGGTTGGCTAGTTCGTTTATCCTGCTTTCTGAATCGTCCCCGGCTGCTTCTCAGTGGACGTATTCGGTATCCTGCCTTTCGAACTATCACCGATTGCTTCTCGGTCGACTAGTTCGTCTATCCTGCCTTTCGAACTATCACCGATTGCTTCTCGTTTGACTAGCTCGTCTATCCTGCCTTTCCGAACCGTCACCGCCTACTTCTCGGTGGACGTATTTGATATCCTGCCTTTCGAACTGTCACTGATTGCTTCTTAGTTGGCTAGTTCGTCTATCCTACTTTCTGAATCGTCACCGGCTGCTTCTCGTTGGACGTATTCGGTATCCTGCCTTTCGAACTATCACCTATTGCTTCTCGGTCGACTAGTTCGTCTATCCTGCCTTTCCGAACCGTCACTACCTGCTTCTCGGTGGACGTCTTCGGAATCCTGCCTTTCGAACTGTCACCGATTGCTTCTCGATTGACTAGTTCATCTATCCTATTTTCCGAGCCGTCACAGCCTGCTTCTCGGTGGACATATTGGTATCCTACCTTTCGTATCATTACTAGTAGCTTCTCAGCTAATGTTTTTGCGATCCTGCTTTGTTAGTCGCTATCGGGTATTTTCTAGCTGTAGTGCTAAATTCATCTTCGGGCTGATAGCCCTAACTATCCGGTGACGAGTCCGTCAACACGCTATCAGGCTAATAGTCTTAACTATCCGGTGACGAGTCCGTCAACTCGCTATCGGGCTGATAGCCCTAACTATCCGATGACGAGTCCGTCAACTCGTCAGCGGGCTGATAACCCAAACTATCCGGTCGGTAGGTCCGTCAACTTACCATGCCCTATCCTTTAGCTTGCAGGTTTGATAGTCTTATCTGATGCCCCTTCTGTTGGGCTGATCCCCCTTAACATCCGTCATCATTCTATCCCTCGGACGGCAAGTCCGGCATCTTGCCATGCATCTTCTTAGGCCGGATGGTCCGTCATTTCGCCAGGTTTGCCCCAGGCCAATGAGTCTAGTAGACTTGTCCAGGCACACTATGGCGCGAGTCGGGAAATCTCTCACGCTCTCCTTCAAGAGCTGAGCTACCCACTCACTTTCGGCATCTTCTTCATGCATTACCCAGCATCAAGGTCATCCTTTGCATTTGCATTTTGCATGGGCCTCGAGTCATGACTTTTCGGTGCATCCGTCGAATAAGTGGCTCACGGCCCTATAACAAATACTACTCTCCTGCGGACTCAAGTGGGGTGTCTTGTCAACCCTGGGCATCGGTCTCGGTTCTCTCGACCTCGCTCAGGGAGGGGCATCTGTAGACACCCTGATTTTGAAGTCACTTGGCAGCAAGCTCCTCTGGATGATGCTCTGGTTGCGACCACCAAAACTCTAGCCTACATAAGCCCAATTAGACCCCCGATAACCCACTTGACCCAATTAAACCTGAAATACAACAAATCAACCTAAGTCCACTTAATCCAGTCAAAATCCACTTAAAAATCCAACAAAAATCTTAATTTAACAAATAAAACCCTAAAACCACAAAACCCAATTAAAATCCACCCAAAATCCCATAAAACCCTAATAAAAACCCTAATCCATTTAAAACGCACTTAAATCAGCCTAAAATTAAATAAAAGGCCTAATTAATCAAAATCAAAACCCTAATCAAGTGAAAAGGAGTTAAAACAATTTAAAATTCATTAAATAAGGCAAAAACCCTAATTAAAGTCAGGCTTAATTCCAATTAAATCATTTAAAGATCCGAACAAATAAGTGAAAACCCTAATTAAAGTCAAAATCCATTAAAAATCTAATTAATAAAAATTCAAAACCCTAATTAAAAGCTTAAAACCAAAACTCTAAAAAATCCTTAAAAATTCATAAAAAAATCAAATATAAATCAATTAAAACCTTAAT
>JAMKQA010012930.1:0-13570 GCA_024699735.1 Posidonia australis
TTTTGTGATCATAGTATATTATTTTATCGTAAGTTCTATCCTTATAATAACATAGTGTATTTCCTATTACTAAAAGGAGAGCAGTTATAATTTTTAGAAATAGTATATTCAATGTCTTATGATCATTAAATTATCCTTAATTCTTAATTTCGATGAAATTTAAGTACATTAAGTCGACTTTTCAGTAGACATTGATAAAAAAACTTTTATTATAATATCTTTTTCAGTTCTAATTTTGTTATAATTCCTAACAAAATAATTCTTATAATAGATTTGATACATGAAAACAAGTATGAAACTAAATTAGTGAATTTTTTTTCTAAATGTATATACGATTACTCATGAAAGTGTTTCTAGTGTAATTAGAAAAAAAAAATCATGTTTTTGCTTCTTTATCGATTCTTGAAGGATCATTCTATCATGTTAGGAAGGAAACGATCAATTTTATTTTTATAATATTATTTATTTATAAAAAATTAGGACGGAAGAAACTTAAAATCATGGGAAGATCAACATCTCATATGTTCTGAGATTTCTGTTTTGATGTAATGAGGTATACAATTTTTTTTTCGACTCTTACCCTTGGTTAATAAGTGTTTTAGTAATACTTTTATGAGTCCTTTTCAATAGAGATTTGTTTTTTTCCTCTTCTTGATTTTAAGACTAATTACTATTACTTATTTGTCTCTTTTTCACATAGGTGGAATAACTTGTCTCCTGTAAGAATGATTGTTACTCCATCTCTGTAACATCCTCAATTCCCATAATATTTTTTTTTTTTGTTATCGGTTTAGATTTTGAATACCCCTGGATTCGAATCCGGGGGGCGTGGCAAGTTTTTACCATCACCCAGCCACTGAGACAATGAGGCATTGTCTAGCTAATTCCCATAATAATTTAAAACGAATTAAATTACAGGAAATTAAAAGCTAAATAAAAATATCAACTATCAAGAATCTATGTGTGCGGCTACGAGACTCCGGACTACATGTATTATGCTAAAACTCATCTACATGTTTACACCTGCAGTCCAAAACCATAAAAAAGACGTAAGTGACAAAAGTCACCCAGCACGCACTCTATGAAATCGACGGAAAACAAAACTTTAATTAATTTTTCCTTAAAAATCATTTCACAAACCATTTTCTCTAAAATCCCACAAATCAAGCTCACAAGGCCGAAATCACAGCAAACGTGGCCTACATCGGCCAAAACAGCAGACAGGGTTCTACTAGCCCAAAACCACAAACATGGTCCTCAATGGCCAAAACCACATACAATGAGTCAGGATGTCCGGCGACAGACAACCAACTTTGGCCACAAGCAGCCACCAAGGTGTACTGTAATGCTACGGTGAAACCACCCTATGCAAGAGTGATCACTGTCCCGCGATTCTCCTACCTAGAGAACCCTCACAAAGTCAACCCCTCTCTGGGAAGACAGTCCTGTTTCTCAGGACGCTACCAGCTACTGGGCACGTGTCCCACCTGCACTGACCACCACAGGATATGCCTCTTCACGGTGTCCTAACAAATCAATCCGAAAAACCCACGAAAATCACATTTTATAAAATAATTGGGCCCTAATTTGGCATACCGAAATAGACTCAATAGATTGAAATCTCCTGGATCGGAAGATCGACCAGAATCGATCGACCGAAATAGGTATAGATATCCAAAATGGTAGACCGAATAAATCCATTGAAATAGGTATAGATATCCAAAACGGTAGACCGAAATAGGTATCGATTGAAATAGGTATAGGTATAGATTGAAAGTTCTTGGTTCAATAGACTGAATAAATCTGATCGATCGAACTGGGACACAACGGTCAACATTCAGAGCCAAAAATGGTAGATCGAAGAGGTTTGGTTGATCAAATTTTGACCAGAGGACCTAATCTTGTAGAAAAACGGCATACTGAAAATCTGCGAAACCAGAAAATGGTCCAAGACATCCACCCGCAAAATCACCCAAAATATGACTAAGGATGGACCCCCAAAACAAACATCACAAAATCTAACTAAATATATATGGTGGATCCTCGAATCTACTCTAAATCCACACAAACAAAACCAAAATCCATTCACATGCAAGAAGAAATAAATTTGAGAAGTAATAGGTGTCAAAATGATCCAAAACCACACAGTGCCATAAATGGCCATAAATGTCACAATAAATCACCATAAATTCACAATATATTCTAGGAATGTAAATTTATCTAGATTCCATGTATTCCTATCATTTTCTACCAATTTCATGTTTCTACAACAAGGGATGAGGTGCGTACATGAAATGAGCTCTCCGACGATCCTCCGACCAACCACAGGTGCCACCGACGACTTCGATCCATGTCGAGGCTTCCTTGAGCACAGGGATACACCAACAGAGCTTCACATGCCGCCACGAGTTGTGCAACCACCTTCGCCTCTCTCTCTCACTGACGCACGAAACAGAGGAGGAAGAAGGAGGTAGGGGAGGTGGGAAGGGTGAGGGGGGAGGAGGAGAAAAGGAAAGTGGGATGTAAGTGGGGAGAGGTGGACAGGAAGAGTGCACCCGAGGGAGGAGGAGGAGAAGGAAGAAGGAGAGGGGAGAAGGGCGTGGAAAATGGGGAAGGGTGGGGTATGGGAAAAGCCACCAGCCGCAACCCAATGCGTAGAAAGAAGTAGTTATGCGCATGCATAACTATCATCCATCCACGCACACTCGCACAGCACAACCACCAGCTACAACAATCAGCCAACAAGATAGGTCCCACATGGACCCACACACGGGCTTACAAGCACAGTGTTACAATGCATAGTGTCAACCACATACAGAGACACGTAAACAAAAGCCGACCCAGCCCAAGCCCGAAGCCACAAAATCACACAAACGAGCATCGAAACAGTAACATCTGTCCAGAAATAAATTTATTATAATGTAAATAATTACAAAATGAATTTACAGATGTTACAATCTCAATCACATGCAATATTATATCAAGGTAGTTTCAATGACTTAGAAACTAATAATTCTCATTGGACAATATATATTAATTTAAATATATATTTTTAACAATTGACACTAGTGACTTCTTTTTTTTGCATAATTAAGGATCATTTTTCAAAAGACCCATGCAAGTATAATTTGTAACTTACATGTTACAAATTTTTACATCACTATTTGTTCAAATGAGATAGGATATCCTTTTACGTGTTTTAGGCCCACAATGATTGCTTAGCTTGATTTTTGTAAGCATTTAATCATGATGTTGTTTATATATAGACTAGGTTATGTATCTAATTGAAGAATTAATGATGCACAATGAGATCTTTTATTTAAAAAGCTTTATCATGAAAGTGTTTGATATTTAATTTGAAAAAGAAATATTTTATATTCTTCACATTTCCTTTTTGTTTGATTTGAAATAGTCACAATCTTTTTGTATTGTTTTTTAAATTGATTTTATTTACCTTGCTTTATCTTAGACTTAAGTTAATTTTGATCAATTAGTATTTTTTTGTGTTGAACATTTAATTAATTGGGTTTAAATTGGGCTTAATTATGCCCATGACACTTAATTAAATAATATTCATATTAAGCCCATTACATTACCTTTATTAATAAGAATTAAATGTCTAGTAGTAAGTCCAAAAGTGTAAGTCTAAGAGAGGAAAATTTTTCAAGAAAATGTTTTAATGGGTGTTTTTTGTGCATATATGTGGAACTTTAGTCTCACATTGGAGAAGTACAAAAACTTAGATGACCCTATTTCCAATAAGTTCTGGAACAAGTATTTACAAGAACTTGGAGAAGGCATAGATGACCACACACATGCCTACGTCGGGCCAGGCTGGGCTCAAACTCGGACTTTTCGACTTGAGGGAATGATATCTGGATACTTTTTGCAAAAAATTACATTGGTTAGTTAAATTTAATTAAGGTTTTAATTAATTACGATTGGGCATTACTGACTTAATTACAATTGGACCTTTCAAAAATGACCTCCAACGAACGTGTAGAAAGGGTACATGAGACGAGAAGGCAACAATTTTGAGAAGGATTTTTCCTTTCTCTCCTCTCGTATTTTGTCCTTCTGCTTTCTCTACGCTCTGACGACACTGTGTCCTAAAACGGTGACTCTTTGTGCTACTTCAATCAGAGGTGATCGAGGTGTGATCGCAGTGTAGATGAGAATACGGTATATTCTACATTTACTAGATCGTTTTATCCTAGAAGGAATAGCGTAAAATGCTGTGTACTGACATGAGGATCATTATTTTCTTCAAGGCTAGCCCTTTGGAACGACTTGATCGGATGGTTTCTAACATTATCTCTTTGTTTTGATTTTATTCCATATATTATTTGTTCATATTTTTCTTGGATTGTATGGTATGACTATTAATGACATGTTAATAAACTCAATCAATAAGTTTATACATATAATTTCATGTTTTATTCCAACATTTTGTTGCCCTTTAATTTTGAGAAGCCAATATTTTTTGATAATTCTTTCACAATTAAATTTCCTATGGTTTAAGATTATTTTAATTTCTTGGAGACTTGAATATGTTGTGGCTTATTTTGTTGAGAGTGACTTAAGGTCCATTTGATAATGATTATTAAAATCAACTTTTGAAAAAAAAAATGCTTATCCCTAAAAAATTGAACCAAATATCTTTTTTGCGCTAAATTATTTCAATAAGTAAGCTTCTTGTCTATAAATAAAAGTTTCAAAAACATAGAGTTTAAAAAGCTACAAACATTAATTTTTTCAAAAATATTGCTTATAAAAATAATCTATTTTGCCATAAACATTACCAAATGCTACATTAGTGTATAGAATTTGTTTAAAACTTTTTTTTTTCATCGTGCATCATGTGAGTTTTTCACTTGTAATCTTTAGGTACGACAATGTAGAGAACTTTACTTCATCCCCAAAAGGGCTAGCCTAAGTGATAATTTCTCCTAAGACAATGAAAATTGATTGGAAACTTACAATATGGTTTTGATAGGAGGGATGGAATCCAAACGTTGTCAAGGAAAATGGAAGGATGGAATCAATCACCATTTGAATCTAAGGCATTACTTGGATACTATTTTGAAATGGATTTTGGAAGTAGAGTCTTGATTCTGTGTATACAAGTAGAACAGTTGTAAAATTATAAGTATAAAATCTAATTTGGATGTAGATTTTGACATTACTTTTATTTTTTGAAACGACATACTTATCCATATAAATTTAAATCTATTTTAGATGACCACAAAATTCTCTCGTTAGGTAATGATAGTGATATACATACAAATAGTATAATAATACTAGAGTACATTTATAATATGATGTATTTACAGTAACGCAAAGAACCCCATCCTAATATAATGTATTCTCCTAATAGGTCTAACAATGAAGGTTGACGATAGTAGATATTAGATGACAATATCGTAAATATGTGTTAGTGGAAAGAGAAAAAATGGATAATAAGGAAAGTTTACGTAAAGATATATTAGATTCTTCCATATCGCTTAAAGGTTAGATTCTCCTATGATCCAAAAAATACCTACAAATATACATCCCACAACGCAACAGATTCTACAAAGAATTTATTATATCAACGTGAAAATACAAGTGCAATCTTGATTGTGACTAATGACAAAAACCTTTATTTCACCATCCAACTGCTTCATCAGTCTTTACCATGAGGCACGAGCCTTAGCATCCTAGTGTAATGTTTCTCAACCACAGCCTCTGTTCAAACCTGACTTTGACTTTGGAGATCTAGATTCTTTTGGTCTAATCAGCCATCAATACATCCTAGGACTTTGTACGGAATACTCCTCTTGCATCGATAATTCGTTAAATGTCCTTAATATTCTTATATTTCTTTGAATACCCTTATTACTTTTAACTCTCTCAGAATTAAAATGACTCTTAATATCATTTGTTCTAACCATCGTATGATTGTAATCTTACAAAAAAAAACCCTTCACATACTTAAATACTATCCTACGACTCCTAAATTGCTGCTACCTTATTCTCCGTTAAAGATGAACTATTGTTCTTAGGGTTATTCCTTCAAGGGAGACATATCCACTTTCAAGTGCTTTTGTAAGGAACTTAATGTCATCCTTGTCTCCTTCAAACCTCATTCCAAAGGAAAGAAGTTTTTTTAGACGCCCATATTGGTAAGATACGTATGTAGTATAGTGTCTTGAATGTTTTCGATGAAATACTCTAATAAAAATATATTTGTTGTAGGATGGGAAAAAAAAAAGGAAGGGTGTATTCTTCAAGTGGAATGAAGATGATATTGATGTGGAGGATTAGGTTAAAGAAGGGTAGTCAAGTCATTTCCTTCATTGGTTAACAGTTTAACTAGAGTCAGGTTAGTTTGTGTGAATGGAAGCCAACGAAATGAGACGGTAAGGTTATTTAAACAGATGATTTGAAACAACAAGGATACCAAGAGATATACCAAAATGTCATGAACATTTGGCAAATTTGTCAGATGAAAAAGAGATATTATGACAAAAAAAACCCATATATTTTTAGACTGTAGATTCCTAGATTCTGTTTCAAACGCAATTATTTAGAAATCTTTGTGGCTTTCAATCTAGAGTGCACAATTATTTGGAAGTTCTTGTTGGTCAATGGTCTACCTAGAATAGTTTGCCTATTTTCATGATAAGAAAAATCCCAATTCCCCAAAAGACTTCACTATAGCATTATGATACAGTCGTTGTTGTGGTAGTTTCAACATGATTGATTTTGGAAGCCAATAATATCCACACAATAGTCCACGTCTAATCTAAAAGACTTAATTAATGTTTACTCCACTGGTTCAAACATGGTCAAGCTGCTACAATTATTTGTGTTTCGCGGACACTTCCACTATGTAAATACGACAATCAACAAGCAAATGGGCCAAACTCACTCCACCCAAGGCCACAACCTAACCAATAATTTTGTGGTCAAATTGGTTGAAATAATCAATCATGGCTTGCAATTCTGTTGAGGCCCGTGTTCGAATGGGCACAAAAGCCCATGGCCACACAACAGTACAAATGAGTGTTTGTCGAAGAAATAAGCATTGTTGCTTTGTAGATGTTGCACGTAAACCAACGGGACATGAGCATTGCCTGTGATGGATTCTCACCGAAACATGCATGAACAAGTTAGCCTGGGCGGTTATACTTGCAGTTATGGCCAAGTAGTTTATAATAGCTAAAGAACCACCCTTTGATACTCAAGATGGGTTGTGAGCATGTTTTTAATTTATTTAGACAGTGATCTCGTCCCTTACTTGGTTGATGAACTTGCATGCTCGTACATTGCTGGACCCAGATGAAGGGCAGATCAACGAGCTTCCACTCTGGGCAATGCGTCTCCGATGGAGAAATTGATGAGGGTCAAGCATGAATAGACCAGGGAACTCACAAATGAAGAAGCTCATAAGATGTTGGGTTGCTAATCGAGACCCTTGCGATGCTTAAGTTAGAAAGATTGGGATAGAGATTAGGTTTTTAACATACCTAAGTATACACGTGAAAAGGGTATTTATGACTCACTAGAGGTAGGTGAGCTTTATAGGTTAGGCTCAATTTAGTAGGCTAGGATTAAGCCCATTATTGCTGTTCGACTAAGCAGGATGGCGGGTAGGGTGACTAGTCGGGCAATTGGGCCTGACTAGGGGCTTGTATTAGGAGTCTCATTCTGTAATGTGTTCTAGAAAAGTGTGTTGCAGAGGAGAAAAGAGCTTAGTAGGTGGTAGCATGTCGAGACATTTGCTTAAAGGAGAACAAGTCGGCCAAGTAGGCAGTGCCCTCGACTGGGGAGGCGGTACTTAGTCAGTCAAAGTGCTAGGGATTAGCAATGCCCTCGATTGGTGAGGTGATACTCGATCAGTCAAAGTTGGATGATGGGAAAAAATGACGGTTTTCAATGGGAGCACGTGTGATGGAGAGCTGAAATGTCAATTTGTGGCACTTTGTTAAACAAGGTGACAACAATTACCAAGGTGGAAATGATTACTAAGGGAAAGCATCGCTTCAGGTGCCCATATTGCCCTATAAGTACATGGGTAGGGGGTCATTCCGTTCATCGTCTGCTAAGTTCTCTTGTGTTGCAATCTACTGAACAAGAGTCTATGCACCAATCATCCTACGAACATCACTTAGTTTTTGGCCTAGCATTCTTCTTTTCACTCTTCCTTCACCAATCAACTCGTTGAGCTCTTCTTCATTCTTCATTGAGCTCTGTTCTCCTACATGTCCTTGCCGCTAAACTCACCAACTTTTGCCATGGCTTCCCAAGGAGTTACTTCTTCTTCAACACGTCGATCTCTAGTTTGGTAAGGTAGTCCGAATCCGATGATGGCCAGTTAGAGTCCAAGGGCTTGCATCAACACATGGAGGAGCTCGAGCAGGTTGTCGAGGTGGAAGAGTCTTCGATCAGCAAGGATGCACGTGAGGCATCTCAGACAGGGTTGTCAATGTTGCCATTTCATCTAGGGCTCGACCATAGCAAGGGACTCGCATTTTCCTGATGGACCAAAGAAAGTGAGTCCTTGCTGACAACCTCACACCTAGCGCACGTTTGATTGCAATAAAAAGTGCTAAAGTGGGTGAGCCTATGTGTTGCTAAGAGCAAAGTATCAACCGTCGGGCTGAACTATGTGGCCATCTCAGAGAACGCAATGGCATCCAGGCTGAGGCTTCCACTTTCTCCCTTCATGTGTGACTTGTGCCAAGTGTACCAACTAGTGCCAACCCAACCCATCCCCAACTCTCCTTTCGGTCAATCATTAGCATCATTATGCTCTGCAACCTCTTCAATATCAAACCAACAATCATATTCTTCAAGAAACACAAAGAGTGTGGTTGATATTACATTGCAACATATCGATCGGGCAAACTATTTAGCAAGGTACCTTCCACGATCCGAGACTAGAAGGTAAAGTTTTCTTGGTGGAGCTAGGAGATAAGGAGAGCAAGCAACTCGCTTGATGGGGAGGTGCCGAACAAGGACGCCAACAAGGAACCCGACTAGTCTGAGTTGTCCAATAACAAAGCCAGATGTTACAAAGATGCTGCAGTGTATGGAGGAGGGCTTGGGGTCATATAAGAAACTAGTGACCAAGGAGAGGCTTGCTCGGTCGAAGTTGAAGGCGGACATCGAAATCCCCATGAATTTTGAGTATCTTAACCTTGGCCACGAGGGCATCTTGTTTTTCCTAGTGAACACTTTCTTGGCTGCCTCCCTCTAAGCTACCCTGATTGCTTGGTCGCCTCCACTTCATTGGCCAAGATATGCTTCTTGACCCTCTACATGGCCTCCATGAGCATCTTAGGCTTCTTCTTGGTGAATGACCTAGAAAGGTCTTCATCGAGCATCCCGAAGGTGAAGGCTACTAAAGCAACACTATGGCCAAGGCTACTAAAGCATCCCGAGGGTTTTGTGGTTGCCATGTTGAACCAATGGACATGACTCCTAAGGGACAAGCCATTCCACTGGTACAGTGTTATCGGGTAATCAGAATCCTTAATCCTCTTCCTCCTATTGACATAAAGGGTACAGAAGGCCTGGGAGAGCTCCTTAAAGGCGCTATTGGATAACAGAGTGAGTCTAGAGAATCAAACCCTAGATACACCTCTAAGAGTGGTAGGGAAAACTAAGCAAAGGATGGCACCTGACACTTTTTGAATGCTTAGGATGTCTTGTAGTGCCTGCACGTGGTCAATTGGGTCGCTCGTCCAATCATAAGGGCCCATGTGTGGCATCATGAATCCAACCAGTAGAGGCTGGACACAGATCTGCTCAATAAAGGAGGAGGACTCGATCCTGTTGAATATGTTGGCCAAGTTCATCTTCTCCCATTGTTTCATCTTTATTAGGCGATCCTCTATTTGCAACAGACGCTCCTCCATGTACTGGTAGGGCAACCCCACCATTCTACTTTACCCTTCCCCCCTCTATGTGAGGACGAGTGGGTCAGCTTGTAATGATGCCTGTGTAAGGTACGTGTTAAGTGCTACCATGACTGGTCGATCCTTTCATCTTGTACAGTCTCCAGCATGGCCTAAGTTGCTAGGTCGTTTCTCCTTCTAAGTTCATTGGTGAGGAACACCACTTATGCTTGCAAGGTACGAAAGTTCTTCAGTCTAAGTCCCATCTTTTGCTTGAATGTTTGTCCTTTCGAGCGAATTTGAATAGACATGCAACTAGCTTTTTCCCATAGATGGTCAATTGATCTCGCCCTTTTGATCGACTGCTAAGCTGACACCCCCATATATTGTTGGACCCAGACTAAGGGCAGAGTCGACAAGCTCCCACTCTGGTTGGCGTGGCCCCAGCGGAGGGATCAACGAGGGCCGAGCATGAATAGACTGAGCACGAACAAATGTGGGAAGTCACAATTGAAGAAGCTCAGAGGGTGTTGAGTTGCCATTTGAGACCTCTCTAATGCTTAAGTTAGGAAGACCAGGGTAAAGACTAATGCATACTTGTGTAGGGTATTTATATCTCACTAGAGGTAGGTGAGCTTCATGGGCCGAGCTTAGTCTAATGGGCCTAGATTAGGCCCATTATTATGGTTCGACTGAGTAGGATGCTGAGTAAGGTGACTAGTTGTGCTTAATGGGCCTGACTAGAGTCCTATATCAACAAGTATTAATATAGTAGTGATAACTAGTGTTCCATTACATGTTCTTGCTCATAACTTAAATCAAGTGATACATTAATCAAGTTAACAATTGTCGACTTTCACATCCACACGTTGTGGAGATATCGAGCAAAAAACCTCAAAATCTCAATAAAAAACCCATAAACAAAGACAGACTGTCATATAATATACAATGGCCAACCCAAAGGTGGGCACCACATGACACGTGCCTCACCTAAAATTTGGAAAAGTTTGAGGTTTGCGTTGCAATTTTCCTTATGTCCTTGCTTAAATCCAAAAATCTAAGCAATGACTTGATCATCCCCCCTCGCCTCTCTTCCTTCCTTCCTTCATACCACATTACCACGTCGGCCTCTTCCTTTTCTTGACTACCTCTACCCAACCACTAATACCATTGCTTCTTTGTATATATTGCATATATTGATCTAAGTGATGGATTTGTCATTTTTAACAAAGACAAATTAGTAAATCTTGTCTAACTTTATCCTAATGATTTTTCTACTAAAGATATTAAAAAGCTTAGTAGACAACTCAATACATATATTTTTAATGTTTGTTTAGACCCAACATTTCATAATATCAATAGTATTAGTATATTTTCTCAAAAGCTTATAAAACTAAAGCGAGATTATGCTTATAATCTTTTGGTCTACTAACTTTTGAAGTTGGTATTACTTTTATCTTTTACTCCCATTTCTATCGAATGAATTTTCTCAACAATGAATATTATAAAGAATCGCTTGCAGAATAAATTGGAGGACAAGTTTATGAATGAGTATTGGATTGCTTACATTAAACGTAATGTTGTCAAGGATGTTGACAACAAAAACATCATAAAGTGTTTTCAAAGTATACGTCCCTCAGGTAGGTATATAAACCCCAATCATACTCCTCATCAACTTCTCCCTTCTACACAAATATGTTACTATATAACATACTTCAAAATGAAATACTTCCATGATGAATTACCTTCAAAGTCCATACAACAAAATTATCATGAAGCATTTTCAAAGTAGGTGTTTTCAAAGTCCTCAACATGCATGCAACACACAAGCTACATAAAACCCATCATACTCCTCATCAACTTCTCCCTTCCACACAAATACGCAAATATATACCGAACTTTAGTTATGCGTGCATGGGAATGAAACACAATCGAAACGGAACGGCAAAACTAGAACCCATAGATATTCAGAACAAGAGATCTGATCAACCGGCCGGGCACTTCCAATCCGAAGGATGTCCACGCACGCGGTCGGCCTCAACGTGTTGATGGGGCACGTCCCCAGAGCCGGTGGCGAGCCCGCCGGAGGAGGAGGGACCGGGGGGGCCCGACGGCGCCGGAGATGGGCATACGGGTGGGGCGACGTAGGGTGGAGGAGTGGTAATGGGTGGCCGGACATGGGGGACGTGCATGGAGGCCTTACTGGTGGCCGGGGCCTCACCGGGGGACGTCCGTGGTGAGGAGGCCTGACGTGGGGAGGCGACACTGGCCGCCGGGGTCTGGTTGGTGGCCGTGGGCGGCCCTGATATACATGGGCGCGCGGTAATGACATGCAAAGGATGGAGGGAGCAGAGTTCCCCAAGCTTTTACAGTGCAAGGATCAGTTTGTTGTGGCCTGACTCCAGTACTTGTTGCCCGTGACTACAGTAGGAAGCATTCTAGGAGATGCATGGAAAGCAACCAAAATATTGCTATTCTGGAGCTCCCATCTACTGCTTGCTCCCACATGAGAGGGGAAAAAAACAAGGTTTCATCCTCTCTCTTTCAGTACTTGGTCTGTTATATATCATTCTAGCTGCAAGGTATGTATTCTCTTGTATTGGAATTTAGAAATTTTCTGCTACGAAAACTTTGGAGCTAAAGATATGCATTGTTACCTAGAGGGACTGTTTGGGGGCAACTTCGTGGAAATAATTGCTTACTGCTTGTGGAAGTCTTGCAGGCTTGAGCGGGTCTAAAATATGAGGGAAGTCTCAAACCTACTTATATCTTCACTTCTTCCATATTGTTTTGTTTTAAAAACTAGTTATTTAATACACATTATCTTATTATTACATATATTTTTTACATATTTTAAAAGGGAGGATGTTTTCTTCTTTCTTTTGTCACTACTATCTAATTATATTGCACTTATTTCTCTTTTTTTAGGATGCCCTCTTCCAAACTAATCACTTAAGCTATTGCAGTCTATGCTTTATTTATCATTAATTATCTAAGCAAATCACTCCTTTTTATTGGACAAAAGTAGTTACTCTTTTATGTATCTAGCTTGGTATAGATGTTATGGAAGCTTGAATGAAGCTCTTATTGACCACATACCAAGTTTATTGTTTTCATTAATGCTCTTAATTTATGTAATTCATATTTTCTTTTTAAATTTTTTGTGCATTGGATAAATCTAATCCAAAATCATACAATAAGTTAATAATTTTTGTATAATTTTTTTTGATAAAGTTTGTGTGTATAAATTGACCACAATAATTAAGCTATGTATAATTTAATTTAGGCTTATCTTGAGATACAATTACTATCTAAGCACAAATAATTCCTTGAAACATACTTAGACAATATTAACTAAATTCATTTTTATAAACAAGAAGTTCACGTGCAAGCGTATGCCTTAAAAGTAGTATAACTAAAGAATGTGGTAGGAAAACAACACTCTCAATTTACCTAAGACACATCAAGAGAAAAATCTTAACATTCACAAATAACAATGTTAAGAAGAAAAATAACAATATTAATGGAAGATGTGGACAAGAAAGCTCTATGGCCAATCTTGACATTCTTTTATTACAAATAATAATAATTATGGTAGACCACATCTTGTTTGGATGCCTCATAATTATAGGTCAAATCATTATCTGATCGTAAACAAGAATACGTACAAGACAATGTCTAAGACA
>JAMKQA010012931.1:0-34270 GCA_024699735.1 Posidonia australis
TTTCGCAGACCTGTCCTTATTGTTTTTGCATGATTTTTCATGTTTATGGTTTTCCTTGTCTTCCATAATAGACTAGGTGGCGACTCCTGCATTTTTGCATTTTGTTTTGTTTTTCGATGTGATTTTGCCGACTGTTTCGCATCTTTTTGTGAATCTCCTCGCCGACATGGTTACACCCTTTCAGTTGATACTACCTAGACATTCTGGCGAGTGAGGGAGCCACCATCCAACCATGGTTAGGCAAAATGTCCAAATTCCTAGGGGGACTTACACCTCGAGGGAGATAAAATGTTAGGAGCTAGCATGAGTGTGAGCCAGAATAGAAAAATAAACATATCCACAAGGGCATAAAAGAAAAAAGAAGACAGAAGTCGAAGACAGAAGCAAGCCCTGAAAGAGAGAGGCAAGTAGGCTAACTCTACTCCTATCACTTACCTTGGGGAGGAGTCGAAGCAAGTATCTAAAAAATCCAAGCGACCAAAGGGACTAGCCACCCTTGCATACAATTCCAACAGCCCCCTACAAATCTCGATGCCCATTGCCCCCAAGCAAGGGTTAGAGTGAGCTTACAAGCCTAAGAGGGAGAAAAAAAATAAGCCAAAAGCTAAAAAAGTAGGTCAAAGTCCCCAAGAGTTTGACACGGAGCCTAACCTACTGAATCATCCATCCCAGAGAGCCACCAACAACCTAGAAATCCAGGTAGTATCTTGTGAATCAAGGTCTTCTCCTCTTCTCATAGCAGGCATCATTAGCATTCCAAATCCTGGGGGATGATACAACACAACACCATCATTCTTGCATGCATTATCACTCGTCCACTTTGCAAGGTCTTGCTGGGTCCTAAACCAAGGGCGTGTTAGGTGCTCCTTAGCCAAAGACCTGGCAGAGGATACCGTAAAGCAGGGGCATGTCAGCTGCCTTTGTGGTGATAGCCTTCCTCGTCAACCAAGGGCATGTCAGCTGTCTTGTTGGTTGACCCTTCTTGGGACAGTATCTTCATCCAAAGCATGTTGTCTGCTCCATAGCTCGAGCACAGAAATGAGGACAACTACAACCATGAGCCTCTAAGATCAGAGTAAAGTCAAAATATCAGTACTCTCCCAGTCAACAGTTGAGAGCACAGTTGATAGTCCGGTGCCAAAGACTAACTCCCCAGAAGTCAGTCGGCAACACGACAGCAAGCCCAGAGTTGTCAGCAATCATCTGGCAAGTCCATCTTATTCGAGGAAGAAACAATGCCCTCGTGAAGCCATTATCCAGCCGAGCGCCACATATCAGTGCAAAATTTGAGCAATAGTTTGTCCGGATCGACCATCACCGTCTTACAACGTTAACGACATCAAGCGAGTATGTAAAGCAGTCGCAGTTCAGGGTGCGCCCACAAGCAAGTGTTTGCTGACAGACTGCCATTGGCTAAACCAGCTATCCAGACCCCTAGTTTTCTTTTGTTCCTTTCTTTTAGTGACATCCTTAGTGTTCCGATACCAGGGGCATGTCAACTACCTTTTGGTATTATCCTCCTGTTACTAGGGGTATGTCAGCTGCCTTTTGGTATTATCCTCCTGTTACCAGGGGCATGTCAGCTACCTTTTGGTATTATTCTCTTGATATCAATATCTCGTCAACTACCCTCTTTGGGTATCATGCCTTTCGAATTGTCACTGACTTCTTCTTGATTGACTAGTTCGTTTATCCTAGCTTTCGAACTATCACCGACTGCTTCTCGGTTGACTAGTTCGTCTATCTTGCTTTCTAAACCGTCACCGACTACTTCTCGGTTGACTAGTTTGGTATCCTGCCTTTCGAACTATCACCGATCGCTTCTCGGTTGACTAGTTTGGTATCGTGCTTTCTGAATCATCACCGACTGCTTCTCGGTTGACAAGTTCGATATCCTGCCTTTCGAACTATCACCGACTGCTTCTTGGTAGACTAGTTCGTCTATCTTGCTTTCCGAACTATCACCAACTGCTTCTCAGTTGACTGGTTCGGTATCTTGCCCTTTGAACTATCACCGACTACTTCTCAGTTGACTGGTTCGTCTATCCTGCTTTTCAAACCGTCACTGACTGCTTGTCGGTTGACTAGTTCGCCTATCCTACTTTCCGAACCGTCACCGACCGCTTCTCGGTTGACTAGTTTGGTATCCTACTTTTAGAACCGTCACCGACTACTTCTCGGTTGACAAGTTCAGTATCTTGCCTTTTGAACCGTCACCGACTGCTTCTCGGTTGGCTAGTTCGTCTATCTTGCTTTCCGAACCATCACCGACTGCTTCTCGGTTGACTAGTTCGGTATCCTGCCTTTCGAACCGTCACCGACTACTTCTCGGTTGACTAGTTCGTCTATCTTGCTTTCTGAACCATCACTGACTGCTTCTCAGTTGACTAGTTCAGTATCCTGCCTTTTGAACCGTCACCGACTACTTCTCGGTTGACTAGTTCGTTTATCCTACTTTCCGAGCCATCATCGACTGCTTCTCGATTGACTAGTTCGGTATCCTGCCTTTCGAATTGTCACTGACTGCTTCTTGGTTGACTAGTTTGTCTATCCTGCCTTTCGAACTATCACTGACTGCTTCTCGGTTGACTAATTCGTCTATCCTGCTTTCCGAACCGTCACCGACTGCTTCTCAGTTGACTAGTTCGTCTATCCTGCTTTCCGAACTGTCACCGATTGCTTCTTGGTTGACTAGTTTAGTATCCTACCTTTCCAACCGTCACCGACTGCTTCTCGGTTGACTAGTTCGTCTATCCTGCTTTCTGAACTATCACTGACTGCTTCTTGGTTGACTAGTTCGTCTATCCTACTTTCCGAACTATCACTGACTGCTTCTCGGTTGACTAGTTCGGTATCCTGCCTTTCGAACTGTCACTGACTACTTCTCGGTTGACTAGTTCGTCTATCCTGCCTTTCGAACCATCACAGACAACATCTCGATTGGCATGGTCGTCTACCTAGCTCCCCGAACCATCACCTACTACGTCTCGGTTGACTAGTTCGGTATCCTACCTTTCGAATCGTCACTGGCAGCTTTTCGGTTGACGTGTTTGCTATCCTGCATTGTTAGCCGCTATCAGGTGTTTTTCTAGATGTTGTGCTAAACTTTCTTCGGGCTGATAGCCCTCACTATCCGGTGATGAGTCCGTCAACTCGCTATTGGGCTGATAACCCAAACTATCCGGTCGGTAGGTCCGTCAACTTATCGTGCTTTGCCTTTTAGTTTGTAAGTTTGGTAGTCTTACCAAATGCCCCTTTCTTTGGGCTAATACCCCAAACTATCTGGTTGACAACCGTCACGCTGTCAGGAGCAGGCTAATACCCCCAGACTATCCAATTGACATCCATCATCAGTCTATCCTCGGTCGGCAAGTCCAATATCTTACCATGCATTCTCCTGGACCGGAAGGTCTGTCATTTGCCGAGTTTCCCCCGTTGTGCGACGAGCTCGGCAGTCTTGTCCAGGCATCCCTCGGCACGAATCGGAATCCCTCACGCTCCCCTTCAAGAGCTGATCTACCCACTCATCATCAGCATCACCCCCATGCATCACCCAACATCAGGGTCATCCATTGCATCAGCATCATGCATGGGCCATGAGTCATGATTTTGATGCATCCACTGAATAAGTGGCTCACGGCCCCACAGCAAATACCACTCTCCTGCAGACTCAGGTGGGGTGTCTTATCAACCTTGAGCATCCGTCTCGATTCCCTTGACCTCACTCAAGGAGGGGCATCTGTAGACACCTTGATTTTGAAGTTAGCTAGCAGCAGCTCCCCTAGAAAGATGCTCTGGTTGCGACCACCAAGACCCTAGCTAAACCCTAAACCCCCATGCCCACTCAAGCCCATACAGACCCATTCTGACCTAATCAAAGCAAAAACCAATAATTAAGAATCAAAATCAAACAAAATTAATTTAAAACACATAAAATCAAATTTAAATAAAATCCACTTAAACCCACTTAAAATCTAATTAATCAAATAAAAACGATAATTGAATTCAAAATCCATTGAAATCATTTAAAATCCAAATTAAAACTCTAATCAAGTAGAAATTAGTAAAATCCATTAAAAATAGAAGCTAATTAAAAAGAAACCCTAATCCAAAATCAAGCAAAATCAATGAAGTCAAAATCTAAGTCAAACCCACAATAAAAACCAATAAAACCAAAATTTAAACTAAATCCCTAATTAAATCAAGTAAAAAATAATAATAATATCCAAATTAAAACTCAAACATAAAACTTTAATCCATTTAAATTCAGAAAAACTCCAAAATAATAAAACCCTAATTTGAAATCACACAAAAAAAACCTAATTTAAAATCCAAAAACCCTAAATAAACCCTAATTAAAACCCAAAAATCCTAAATAAACCAATAAACCCTAATTAAAACACAAAAACCCTAAATTAAGACTACAAACCCTAATTAAAATTCAAAACCCTAATTTAAAACCAATTAATTAAACCCTAAATTCCAAAATTAAAAATCAAATTTAAATCACAAAATCCCTAACTAGAAACTTAAAATCTAAAATCCTAAAATCCATGAAAATCCCAAAACAAAATAAAATAAAAAAGCCTAAAGTAATTAAAACCCTAATTTAAAACCAATTAATTTAACCTTAACCACATATTTAATTAAAATCATAAAACATAAAAAGCTTAATTTAAAATCACAAAACCCTAATTTGAAACTTAAAATAAAAAACCCAAAATCCATTTAATACCTTAAAAACAAAACTCTAAAATAGAAAATAAAAAAAAAACAAAAACCCTAAGCCCAATTCACAACCCAATGAGCCTAGCTAATCCTTAAACCAAAAACTTATTAAACTAGAAAAATAATTCCAGCAAGCTTTGCCGCCGACGACCCCGACATTTCCAGCATAAATTCCGACGATCAATCTCGAGAACTTCAGTGCTAATCCCTAATCTCCCATGATCTCTGGACCTTCCACCTTGGTCACGTGCTCCATCCAACGGCGCTGGCCTCCGGAGGAAAGAGATCAACGATCTAGCAGGACCCCACCGAAGTTTAAAACTCCACCACCGAGAGACCAGCGAGGGGATCCGCTTCCAGCCTCTCCCAGCATGCAAAACACCTCCTCCTACTCATATCCAAACATGGAGAGACCCTAGCCAGCATCTAGAACGACCAACCACCCATTTTCGCGACCCTAATCATTGCAGCCAGGGCGCCGCCGGAAGAGCCTCACCGTCGAGCGCCATAGGGAAGGATATCAGATCCAGGTAATCTCCTCCTATTACCTTCAATTCATGTCGTTTTGGGGTCCGTAGAACCCCTCTAGGTCAGCTGGTCGGAGTTGGCAGCCCAGTCTACCCTCTCACGGCCCTCCGGTGGTGGGTTCATCACCTCTAGTGAACCCAAGGCCCCCCTGCGGTGGGAGGAGGTCTCTAAGGCCCCAACTACCTCTTCCTCCTCCTCTTTTCAAAGCTCCCCTACTCTGGGAGGATTCTCTACCCACTCGTAGGCCTGGAAACCCCACCGTCGTCGCTCCTACCACCGCCGACCGTCGATCGTCATCGAAGAAATGCTGGAGCCTCCACCGCTTCGCTACAAACTCCACCGCACCGCTGCGCCGTCGCCACTGCCATCAGGGCGCCACCCCCACCTCCACCGTGCCTATCGTTGGAGCCAGAGGTGGGAGGAACACCTCAGGCCATCCTGGTCCACGCCGATGCGCCCTAGAGACTTGCCGTGATTCCTCGAAGCTCTCCTGGCCCTCGCCGCGCCGCTCCAACCATTGTGTCGCCACCAGCCACCTCGCCATCATCTTCCCCGATGCCGACAGGCCACCCCGCTAGAGCGCGAGGTGGGGGAAACAATGCAAACCACTCTAGTCCCTTCCAAAGCCCCGGAGACTCCCGTCGTGACTCCCTCTAGCCTCTTGAGTGGTCGTCGGAGCCATCCAGACGTCGCG
Organism: Posidonia australis; assembly: GCA_024699735.1. Classification (NCBI taxonomy): domain Eukaryota; kingdom Viridiplantae; phylum Streptophyta; class Magnoliopsida; order Alismatales; family Posidoniaceae; genus Posidonia; species Posidonia australis. The sequence goes on from JAMKQA010012931.1 coordinate 5,951, forward strand.
ACGCCGTTGAGCCGTCGCCGGAGGTCTCGTCAGAGTGGAAGCGCTAGTGGTCCTCTGGTGAACTTCGAAGATAAGCGTTTTGGAGTAGGTCCTTTAGTTTTAGAATTTTATTTTTTAGGCCCTCCCTCTATTACTTTTAGGTCCTTTTATTTTTATATTTTAACCCCTATAATTTCAAAAAAACTTTCATTTCTTCCTTTTTCTCTGTGAGATTTGCATCTACTCCCTGCATAATTTAATTTTTTATTCTTAATGCATTCATACATGTTTTTATTACACCTAGGTCCCTGTTTTCATATTTTCTTTGCATTTAGGTCCTGATATTTTGCTCTGAGTCCCTGGAACTTTTAGAAACGAGTTTTCTTTGTGTATTTTGCATCCTGGACCTTAGGAAAACTTGCAATTACACTGACTAGTATAAAAACCTAATTTTTATCACATTCAGACCCTAAACTTTTGCACATAAGTCCCTGAGTTCCTAATAAACAATTTCTGAGCATAGGAAATTTGCATTTAGACCCTTAGGTTAGTTTTAAGTCCATCATTTAGGGTTTTAAATGTTTTTCATGCATATTTCTAATATCTTTCACTCATTGAATCTCACATTTTGCATTTAATCGTGGATTCCATTTAAAAATCATGCTTTTCACTATTAATTGACCCTTAGCTTCATATGCTGATCTCATTTGCAATTATGTGTGAATTTTACACTTTAGACCCTAAGTTTTCAGGAAATTACCCAAGTGCAATTCTTCACACACCTCAGTGCCACATTCACATTTGATCCATCATCTGCATGTTAGAATAGAAGCCATGAATACATTTTGTTTGAAAGTGTCAACCTTTTGTGAATTTTGCATTTCAGTCCTCATGTTTGTCCTTTACTGTATTTACATCATTTCATGGTTTTTTAGATCTTATCCTTTTCACATTTTTCTCACAAATAACCTCTTCTGGACATTTGATACACATTTTGACATAACTTAGACCATGCATCATCCCTATACTTGCATTTATAACATCTGGCCATGAAAATGACCAAATTACCCCTGTGTCTCTAATCTATGTACATGCACTTTAGTTTCACACTCAACCCTACATAATCATTGTCCAAGTCATCCCTTATCATTTCTTATACATTTGGGCATTTATTCATCCATTTCATATAGTTTTCATCACATTTACGCATCAATCCCTCCTTTTAAATGAGTTTGCGTTTCTTGTGTTTCCCTTTTCGGATTTTTCTCCGCTTTCTTTTCGGAGTCTCTCGCCTTACATTAGATTTGATTCTATTTAATCTTGCGTTTGGATTTTTGATTTGGTTTGGATTTCGTTGCCCGAGGACATACACGAACTGACCAAAAGGCCCACATTGGCTCGTTTGCGGTTTATCTTCTTCTATTTTCATGACCTTTTCATGATTCCAAGAACCTAGGTTGACTTCGCTTCTCATATTTTGGCATCAGTATGGTTTTCTCAAGCATTTTGTCCAGAAACACTGTCATTTTATGTGATTTTCTTCGTATGGCATCATTTGTCAGTTTTATGTAGGTTTCTTTGCAATTTTTTCACCCGAATTTCCGCAATGTTTTTCATGGTTTTGTTGACCAGAGTTGTTTGCGTTTTTTATTCTCTTGAGGGCTGTATGATTTTCTGAACCATTCTTTGCAAAAATCTCGTCATTTCATGTGATTTTCTTTGTTGTGTCATACTTTGTGATCTCGTCATTTTGTGTGGATTTCTTCGCAGTATTTGCACATCATCTTGCACATTCATCCAATTTTGTCATGACATACATGTTAGCATGTTTAAAACATGATCTAAGCTTAGCAACATTCATCCAGCCTTTAGCAAGCAATTTAGACTAGGAAGACCGAGCTTCTCGGGTGTACGAGGGTGCCTAACACCTTCCTCGTACGTAATAGGAATCCTTACCCATCCTCTGGTTAGCAGACACCTAGCCTTCGCATTTGCATCTCATGCATTCGATCTGTTGTGGTTTTTCTCGTCTTTCCCTTAAAAGACTAGGTGGCGACTCCCTTTTCTTTTTCTGTTATCCTATCTTGCGCCTTTGCCATCTTGGCATGGCTGTGATCTCCTCCCTCTAGCGCGACTCCGCACCGGACCCCCGGGTTGGCATGGTCACAGGTGGTGTCACTAATAATGTGGCAGAGATTAGAGCTATTTGGGATCTACTAGAGCTTAGTCATAGTCACGGCATTCGGTTTGAAGATATTGAATCTGATTCCTTGCTAATGATTTACATGTTACATGGGAAGATTGATGTTAGTTGGAAATGTAGGTTGTGGTGGAGACATATCCACCGGAAATATTCTATTCAGATCCATCAGTGTTTCAGAGAATGCAATGGAGTAACTAATTTTTTAGCAAAGAAAGGGGGCAAGGAGCAGGTTGATGTTATTTATCATTCCATTGAGGAGCTACCTAGGGAGTTGAGAGGCATATGTAATCTTGATAAATGGGGGGTTTCATGTATTAGGAAAAGAAAGGATCTAGGCTAGTCATTTTCTCCTCTTCTTTTTCCCAAGGACATGGGTTTTGGAGAAGAGTTTTTTCGGACTACCCAAAGGCTAGTGATTGATAGGTCCTTATCCTTTTTGGAGATGTGTCATTATTTTGTACCCTTTTGCTTCTATCTATAAATAAATAAAATTTCCGTTGCCCAAAAAAAATAATGTATTAGTGTTAAAATCAAGTATTAAACATTCGTTTTTATCAAAAATTATTTTATAACCTTTATCACATAATTGATTAATACTAATAAGATTGTATTTTAATCCATCAACTAAAAGAACATTCTCAATAGATGGTTTTTTAGGGATTACGAACATTTCCAATCTCGACAATCTTCCCTTTTGAATTATCTCCAAAGATGACAGTTCCATCTTCTTTTAAGGTCGAAGTGCACAAAAGATTATGATCTCCAGTCTTGTGCCTCGAACAACAACTATAAAGTATCTATTTTGATTTCATCATTTTTGAGTACCACTTACATCACAAGATGAAAGTAATGATTTTGGTACCCAAATCATCTTATTAAATCCAGATCTGTTACTTCTTGGAGCCCAAACATTTGTCTTTGACACCCATCTATTCTGTTTTTGTTTCTTGACAATGAATACATATTTTTCATTAGTTGAAGCTCTTACAAAGCCATTCTCATAAGGAATATTTCTAAATTTAGAGAAATCTATTCCTTGTCTATTTAAAGATGGTCTTTGACTAGAGAGTAGTTTGTCAAGATTATCCTTTCCTTTTGTAAACTTAGTTACAATATTGAGTAAGTCATTGCTTTTGGATTTTAGAGAAGCAAGGTCTTTTTCAAGTGTACCTATTTTGTTTTTCATGATTTTTTGATCAAAATTTAGCTCAGTATTTTCCATATCTAATTCATTCAATTCATATATTACTTTTTGACCTTCATTAACCACTGATTCATTTTTATTGGTAAAATCTTCCATAGTTTGGTTCATTGAATGCATCCAATAGTTCATCCACAGTAAATTCTTTAGTATTTGGTAATGAAACTAACTCATCATCTTGTACCAAAAAGAACATATAAGCCTTTTCTCCATCTGAAGACGATTCTTCATCAAAAGAAGAGTTGCTTTCATCCCAAGTAGCTTGAAGTGTTCTTTTCTTGGGTTGTTTTTTGTCTCTTTTAAAAGTTTTTAATTTTAACAAAGGACAATCTCTTTTCATATGTCCTGATTTGTTACATTTAAAACATAGAGGTGTTTCTTTTTTGATTTTGTCTTGATTTTCCTTCTTATAGAATTTTTCGTTTTTAATAAATCTTTTAACTTTTCTTGTAAAAAGAGAAGTGTCTTCATCTTCATCCTCATTTAAGTTTTCTAAATTAGTTGTAATTTTAAGAGCTAATTTTTTCTTTTTAGGAGTGTTTTCATCATTTTTTTAATTTCATTTGGACTTCATATGAAGTCAAATGTCCTATAAGGTTTCCAAGAGTGTAGTTTAAGAGATCTTTAGCCTCCTCAATGGCTGTAGTCTTTTTCTCCCATTTTGGAGTAAGAGACCTAAGGATTTTTCTAACCATGTGTAACGCCCCGACCCCGGGCACGCTACCAAAATCAGAGTATCATAAGAAAAATTACACTAATTACAGTAATAATTAAATAACTGTAACTAAGGCTCACCTCCAGGAAATAATGTAAGGCTAGAAGCTCTTACTCCGGCACCGGAACTCGACTGCACACGACCTACACCTGAAAACCAACCAAAGCACGCGTACGTGACATCTAAGTCACCCAGTACGCGCCCCAAACACACAAACAGCAAAATCTAGCAAAATACTAAAAAAACAACTTTTAATTTATAAAACTTGATTTTCTTTTAAAAATCTAGTTTTAAAACATCCATTTCTTTTCCTTTGAAATCACATGGGAATCTGTTCCCAAGACCATACTCTTTTCAAAACTCACATTTCCTTTTTCTTATAAAATATCTGGATTTGGAAATCGTTTCCAAAACCATATTCATTCTCAAAACTCATCTTTCTTTTTATTACTTGGGATTTCTTCACAAGATCAAAACCACTTTCAAACTTATATCTTGAGAAACCACATTTTCAACAAGGCCCAGCCTAAAACACAATGCCTCACAAGGCACAAAACCAAAATCATAAATACTGGCTGATAACTAGTTAAAACACAATCCTTATTTTATTCTAGGATTTTAGGACCAATCCTAGCCAAACCACATTTCTTTCTTTATCACAAAACCACACACTTTCTTATTCATTTCCACTTTTCTTTATTGATGTTACCATGATCAGGGATAATCAAGCACACAAGAAGTAGGTGAGGACACCATTTCCCCTACCTCTCTGTACTGCCACAGTGAAATTTCCCGTGCAGGATGACACCGCCCCAGCCAACTGGCTTTAATTTCTTTTCATATATGCATGGGAATACGTCTTTATCTGACGTCCCATTGGTGACCCAAACAACTAGGTTCAATGACCCAGGCTCAGCCTACACCGTCGGTGACCTAGACACCTAGGTCTCATATACCCAGGCCTAGCCTACACCAACATGAGCTCGGTGACCCAAACAACTAGGTTCAACGCTGGCTCAGCCTACACCATCGATGACCCGAACACCTAGGTCTCATATACCCAGGCCTAGCCTACACCATCTCAAGCTCGGCAACCACAATCGTATTTGACAATTGGTTTCATTGGAGCCTCATACTCCGACCACATTGTCGACACCAACTCCCATGGTTCCTTAACAGATTATTAGTGTTTTTCTTTTTTCAAAACTCTTTAAGTTTTCCTTTTCAAAACCATTCCTATTTCACTCTCTTGGTTGCAAGAATCTTTTCCCATGCAACACTGACCCTCTTCTGGGGTCCCAACTTAATTCATGAAAAATCATGCTTTTTAAATCATAAATTGGGTATCATACCCAAAATTGCTCAAAAACCATACATTCAATCACTTTTATTCATTATCAGGGCTTTAAACCCAAAACCATTCCTAAATACACTTATTTGGGTTCCACATTCTTCCATGCCATTTACATGGGAAAAACACCATTAATCACATGCTCATTGTCCATTTAAAACCTTTTTCTTTCATTTCATATTCACATTTTTATATATATCAGGACTAGGGCAAATTCGGTAGACCGAAAACCAAGTTCGGTATATCGAAAATCCTTGGTTCGATACAACCGAACATTTTCCGTATACCGAAACTCCGTGTTTCGGTCAATTGGGTGATTTTGGCCTACCAAAACTAAGTATCTTGGCTTAATCTAACAAGAATTCGGTATAACAAACCCAGTTTGGTATGCCAAATTGTCCGCGACCAAGGCACCTCCCTTATTTCAGCCTTCGCAATCGTCGGAACTGGGAGCCTCCGATGGACCCCTCAAACAAGCATCACAAAATACCAACAAATCATGAGTGTAGACCCTTGAGTCTACTTCAAAACCCCTCAAACCATTCATCAATCCATTAACTATGCAATTCATACGAAAATCACAAAAGGGTGAAGCTCAAAATCGAGTAATGTAGCCTTCATCCCTAAATCTAATATAACCCTACAAATTTCAATCCTAGTCGCATGATATCTACATATTCATGCTATTCAACACATTCTCATCAATCCTACTATTTTTCTATGATTTTACATGCATTTATTTCTATTTTCATGCATTTAACATGTTAAACGAAAACCGTAGAAGCAAGGGAGAAAGGGAGTCGCGTACCTGAAATGGCATTCCAGCGACTTCCCCGCACTCTAGCGAACCTCTCCTTGCCCCGACGAAGCTCCTCCCCACTGGCGGACCACAGCTTAGTTCTCCTCCTCTCCCTTTGGCTCGTGCACCGTTCCTCTTTTCCTTCTTTCTCTCCTGGCTTCCTCCCACTGTTGCCTCCTTCCTCTTATCTCCTCCTCCTCCCGCATGGCACTGGCCACCCATCACGTCAGAGGAGATAGGGAGGCACAGACTGGTGTCTCTGGTAACATAGGTCGGGGAAGGGGAGGAAGAAGACGGGGATGGTGTGGTTCGTGAGGGAGAGAGAAAAAGAAAAAGGAAAGGAAGAAAAAGAAGAAAAGATAGGCACGCAAACTGAGGCGACTGTGCATCCCCAAACCGGACTCGACATTGGTCCCAAATTACTAACAGGTGCACAGAAAGCCAACCAAAATCCCACAATCACAAGAAACAACAGATTATCCAATAATAAACCATTTATACAATATTACAATTAATTACATGGTTTACAATTATAATGGATAATCAGGCCCAAGTGTCACATCTTACCCCCTTAAAAGAATTTCGTCCTCGAAATTCAGCTCTAATAAAACAAATAGGGGTACTATCTTTGGATGTCCATTTCGCGCTCCCAGGTAGATTCCTTTATACCATGGTGTTGCCATTGAACTAACACCAATGGAATCACTTTATTCCTGAGGACTTGCTCTTTTCTGTCCAGTATCTGAACTACATTCTCAACCATAGACAGGTCCTCCCGTAGCTCCTCTAACTGCACTGGTATCACCTGGGACGCATTGGCTAAACACTTCCTCAACATAGATATATGAAAGGTGTTATGTACACCAGCCAATTCTGGAGGTAGATCTAGTCTATAATCCACCTCACCAACCCTCTTTGTAATTTGGTACAGTTCCATGTATCTTGGGCTCAACTTGCCTCTCTTACTGAACCCCATCGCATCCTTGGTTGGTGACACCTTTAGGAATACGAAGTCTCCTACCTCGAATTCCAGAGGTCTCCGCCTCCTATCTGCATAGCTCTTTTGCCAACTCTGGGAAGACAACATCCTCTTCCTGATCAAGTTCACCTTGCCCTCGTACTATTGTACGATTTCGGGCCTAACTAATTGTCTCTCACCCACCTCACTCCAACAAATGGGTGTCCTGCAGGATCTACCATACAACGCCTCATATGGTGCCATACCAATACAGGTGTGGTAACTGTTGTTATATGCAAACTCGATCAGAGGTAAGTGATCCTCCCGACTACCACCAAAGTCCAAGGCGCAGGCTCTCAGCATGTCCTCTAGTGTTTGGATGGTCCTCTCTGTCTGGCCATCCATCTGAGGGTGAAAGGCAATACTAAACTTTAGTACTGTGCCAAAAGCCTCCTGTAGGACTCCCCAAAACCTCGATGTAAACCTCGTGTCTTTGTCAGACACAATAGATACTGGGACACCATGCAATCTTACAATCTCAGCCACATACAACTCTGCCAGCTTCGCCAAAGGAAAATTCACCCTCATTGGCAAGAAATGTGTCGATTTTGTAAGACGATCCACTATCACCCAAACTGTATCATTCTTTCTTCAGGTTCTTCGCAAACCTGTCACAAAGTCCATTGACACATTTTCCCATTTCCACATTGGAACGTCCAAAGGCTGCAAAGTCTCTCCGGACTTCTGGTGCTCTATTTTCACCATCAGGTAGGTTGCACACTTCGCCACATACTCAGCAATCTCTCTCTTCATCCCAGGCCACCAGAAATTCCTTTTCAGGTCTTGATACATCTTGGTACTTCCTGGATGGATAGTCTATCTGGAGCGGTGAGCTTCATCTAACAGATTGTTCTTGATTTCCTCTATTTAAGGCACATATAATCTTAAATCATACCTCAACTCACTGTCTACTCCAACTGAAAAGTGAGGGGCATTACCAGCCTCCAGCTTCCTCCAGATATCTGACACAAAAGAATCATATTGCTGAGCTGTGACTATCGCCTCGATCATCCTCGGGCAAACAGACAAATTAACCAACACCACTCAACCAGTTTCCTGAGACTGTCTCTGAAGCCTGCACTCCACTAGTCCCTCTAACAATTTCCATTCATGAATCATCAAGCTAGCCATGACATGAGTGCGTCTGCTCAGAGCATCTGCAACCACATTTGCCTTCCCTAGGTTGTATGACAAACTAAAATCATAATCCTTGATGTACTCCATCTAGTGCCTCTGTCTCAGGTTCAAATCCTTTAGGTAAAGATGTACTTTAGACTCTTATGATCTGTATACACCTCAAACTGTTCACCATATAAATAATGCCTCCAAATCATCAAGGCGAACACAACAACTGCCATCTCTAAATCATGGGTGGGATAATTCTTCTTATGATCTTTCAACTAGCGCGAGGCATACGCCACCACCCTACCATGCTGCATCAGTACACACCCCAAACCAGTACCATAGGCATCACTGTAGATTGTGAAACCGCCAATCCCAGAGGGCAAAGTCAAAACTAGAGCTGATACCAGACGAGCCTTCAACTCGTTGAAGCTCTCCTCGCACTGCCAATCCCAAACAAAGTGCACTTCCTTTTTGGTCAGTCTGGTCAACGGTGCAGCAATCTTGGAGAAATCTTAAATAAATCTCCTATAATATCCTACCAGGCCTAGAAAACTTCTAATCTCAGTTACTATCTTTGGTCTAGCCCAACTACTCATTGCTACTACTTGGGCTGGATCTACCTTGATGCCTTCACCTGAAATGATATAACCAAGGAAAGACACTTCCTACAGCCAAAACTCTTACTTGGAGAACTTGGTATAAAGCTAATGCTACCTCAGTGTCTCCAGCACGATCCTCAAATGCCTCCGGTGAGTCTGAACATCTGAAGAATACACCAGAACGTCATCTATGAAGATGACCACAAACTGATCCAAATAGGGCCTGAACATCCTATTCATTAGGTCCATAAAAGCAGCTGGAGCATTCGTCTACCTAAATGGCATAACCAAGAACTCAAAATGTCCATAACTAGTGTGAAAGGCTATCTTCTGCACATTTGACTCACTGATCCTCAACTAATGGTATCCAGATCTCAAATCTATCTTAGAAAACATCGACGCTCCCTGCAGCTAGTTGAACAAATCATCGATCCTGGGCAGTGGATACTTGTTCTTTACAGTAATCTGGTTCAACATCTGGTAGTCTATACAGAGCCGAAGTGAACCATCCTTCTTCTTAACAAACAGAACCAGTGCTCCCCAAGGTGAAATACTGGGATGAATGAATCCCTTATCCATCAGTTCATGCAGCTGATTCCGGAGCTCCCTTAATTCAGCAGGTGCCATCCGGTATGGAGCCTTGGAAATAGAACCTGATCCCTACACCAAATCAATCACAGACTCCACTTCCCTGTGTAGTGGCATTCTAGGCAATTCCATTAGAAAAACATTAGGATATTCCTGCACCACCGACAAGTCCTGAATCTTGACCATAGGCCAAGTAGAACCTATCACACAGGCCAAATAGCCCACACTGCCTCTTGCCAAATGATGATAAGCCTTGAGAGTAGAAATCACTTTTCTGGGCTCACTCAGTCTGGTGCCTTGTACCATAAACCAGCCTTGGCCTGGACACTCTACCAGAACTCTTCTCTTGGCACAATCTATCACAGTTGAATGTTGTGCCAGCTAGTCCATTCCCAGGATAACATCATAATCCTGCATATCCATCAGAATCAAACTGGCTTGAAAATTCCTGTCCCCCAGCTAAATACCAACTAGTCTCAAATACCTCCACGCTAGACTATGTTCTCCCAATGGAGTGACTACATCTAGGTGGAATGCCAATCTAGCTGGCCTGGTCCCGATCTCAGAAGTAAATGACTCAGAGACAAAATAAAATGAATTCCCAGAGTCAAACAAGACTCAGGCCATCAGATCAGTCATAAAAAAAGATCCTATCATCAACACACCATAACCATAATCATAATAAGGAATAGTGTTAATTACACATAGAATCCATTATTACAAGACAGGATTTAGCCCATACAGTCGTACTAGTTCTCACCTTCTACTACATATCCAGATGGACAAGCATCTAGGGCAGCAATGGAGAACACTCTCCCCTTAGTAAGCTGACGTGGCGTATCTCCTACTGGCTTTGGCTGAAATGCTGTGATCAGGCCCCACTTTTCCGCTGGACACTCGATCCCCTCTAGGATCATCTCCACTTCCAGGAACCAAGCCTCACACTCCTCTGGTGTGCCGCGCCCATCAAAGGTCAGCATGTCCAGTTGGCGGAACTACTTAATCCACGGGTCTCCCTTCGCTTCATCCCAGCTACTGCTGTCGAAGGACTGGGCGAAACCCCACATCATCTTGCCAAACTCTCATCTCATACCCCACCATCCACTACCCTCTCCCGTCTCAGAGTCGGGCACAGGGGCCTTGCCATGACTGTGGCCTCAGTGAGACATCTTCCTGCCAGCACAACAAAACACAATAACCAACAATTCAGTTGCACGACTCTCTCTATATTGTGCAATCCTAGGGAGCCACTAGACCGGACATCACCAAGCCGGTGCACTAGGTGTAACCTTAGCTTTGATACCACTCTTTAACACCCCGACCCCAGGCATGCTACCAAAATCACATTATCATAAGCAGAATTACACTTATTACAGTAATAATTGCATAACTATAACTAAAGCTCACTTCCAGGAAAAGATGTGCGACTAGAAGCTCTTACTCCGACACCGAAACTCAACTACACACGACCTGTACTTGAAAACCAACCAAAGCACGCGTGAGTGATATCTAAGTCACCCAGTACGCACCCCAAACACACAAACAACAAAATCTAGCAAAATACTAAAAATACAACTTTTAATTTATAAGCTTGATTTTCTTTTAAAAATCTAGTTTTAAAACATCCTTTTCTTTTCCTTTGAAATCACATGGGAATCCGTTCCCAAGACCATACTCTTTTCAAAACTCACATTTCCTTTTTCTTTTAAAATATCTAGAAATCGTTTCCAAAACCATATTCTTTCTTAAAACTCATCTTTCTTTTTATTGCTTGGAATTTCTTCCCAAGACCAAAACCACTTTCAAACTCATATCTTGAGAAACCGCATTTTCGACCAGGCCTAGCCTAAAACACAATTCCTCACAGTGATCAAAAATAAAATCATAAATACTAGTTGGTAACTGGTTAAAACAAAATCCTTATTTTATTTTAGGATTTTAAGACCATTCATAAGTCCAATCCTAGACAAACCATATTTCTTTCTTTTTCACAAAACCACACACTTTCTTATTTATTTCCACTTTTCTTTATTGAAGTTACCTTGATTAGGGGTAATCAGGCACACAAGCAGTAGGTGAGGACACCATTTCCCCTACCTCTCTGCACTACCGTGGTGAAATTCCCCGTACGGGATGACACCATCCTGGCCAACCGGTCTCAATTACTTTTCATATATGTACGGGGGTACGTCTTTATCTGACGTCCCATTAGTGACCCGAAAAACTAGGTTCAATGACCCAAGCTCAGCCTGCACCGTCGGTGACCCAGACACCTAGGTCTCATATACCCAGGCCCAACCTACACCGTCACGAGCTCGATGACTCGAACAACTAGGCTCAATAACCTAGGCTCAACCTACACCGTCGGTGACCCGAACACCTAGGTCTTATATATCCAAGCCCAGCCTACACTGTCTCAAGCTCGGCAACCACAGTCGTATCTGACAATTGGTTTCATTGGAGCCTCATACTCCTACCACATTGTCGACACCAACCCCCGTGGTTCGTTAACACATTATTAGCGTTTTTTTTTTCAAAACTCTTTAAGTTTTCCTTTTCAAAACCATTCCCATTTCATTCTCTTGGTTGCAGGAATCTTTTCCCATGCAACACCTGACCCTCTTCTGGGATCCCAACTTAATTTATGAAAAACCATACTTTTTAAATCATAAATTGGGTCTCATACCCAAAATTACTCAAAAACCATACATTCAATAAATTTTATTCATTATCAGGGCTTTAAACCCAAAATCATTCTCGAATACACTTATTTGGGTTCCACATTCCTCCATGCCATTTACATAGGGAAAACACCATTAATCACATGCTCATTGTCCATTTAAAACCTTTTTCTTTCATTTCATATTCACATTTATATATATATCAGGGCTAGGGCAAATTCGATAGACCGAAAACCAGGTTCGGTATACCAAAAATCCTTGGTTCGATACAACCGAACATTTTCGGTATACCAAAACTCCCTGTTTCGGTTGATCGGGTGATTTTGCCCTACCGAAACTAAGTATCCTGGTTTAATCTTAGAGTAATTCGGTATACCGAATCCAGTTCGGTATACCGAACCCAGTTCAGTATGCGAATTGCCCACGACCAAGGCACCTCCCCTATTTCAGCCTTTGCAATTGCCAGAACTGAGAGCCTCCAACGAACCCCTCAAACAAGCATCACAAAATACCAATAAATCATAAGGTGTAGACGCTTGAGTCTACTTCAAAACCCCTCAAACCATTCATCAATCCATTAACTATGCAATTCATACGAAAATCACAAAGGGGTGAAGCTCAAAAACGACAACTGTAGCCTTCATCCCTAAATCTCGTATAACCCTACAAATTTCAATCCTAACTGCATGATATCTACATATTCATGCTATTCAACACATTCTCATCAATCCTACTATTTTTCTACGATTTTACATGCACTTATCTCTATTTTCATGCATTTAACATGGTAAACGAAAACCATAGAAGCGAGGGAGAGTTGCGTACTTGAAATGGCACTCCGACGACTTCCCCGCACTCCAACGAACCTCTCCTCGCCCCAGCGAAGCTCCTCCCCACTAGCGAACCACGGCTCAGTTCTCCTCCTCTCCCTCTGGCTCTTGCACCATTCCTCTTTTCCTTCTTTCTCTCCCAGCTTCCTCCTCCTCCTGCATGTCGCCGGCCACCCATCACGTCGAAGGAGACGGGGAGGCATGGACTAGTGTCTCTGGCGACATAGGTCGGGGAAGGAGAAGAAGAAGACGGGGATGGTGTGGCTCATGAGGGAGAGAGAAAAAGAAAAGGAAGGGAGGAAAAAGAAGAAAAGACTGACACACAAACCAAGGCGACTATGCATCCCCAAACCAGACTCCACATTGGTCCCAAATCACAAATTGGTGCACAGAAAGCCAACCAAAATCCCACAATCACAAGAAACAATAGATTATCCATTAATAAATAATTTATACATTATGACAATTAATTACATGGTTTACAATTATAATGGATAATCAGGCCCAGGTGTCACACCATGCCACTTTGAAAGAAACCTCTTCCAAGTAATTATAACGGTTTAGTAACTTCATTAAATCTAGTAAACATGTCTTCTATTGATTCATATGGTTCATTTTTAACAATTCATATTTATGTAAAAGCATGTTTTTTTTTTTTTTTTAACTTGACTAGTTCCATCATGTGTTACTTCAAGTGTATGCCATGGTTCTTGAGAAGCTTTACAATTTTAGATTCTATTGAATTGTTCTTAATTTATTGCACAAAATATAATATTTAAACCTTTTACATCAAGTTGGGTTATTCTCTTTTAATTTTTATTTCATTCTCTATATGATTTATTATTTTCTATAAATCCATTAACTACAATATCCCATAACTCATAGTTAATAGATTTCAAATAAATAACCATTCTACATTTCTAATAATTATAATTATTTTCAACAAAGAAGAGTGACATATTTATACTCTGTCCCTCTACCATATTATTGTTTGAAGAAGAAGAAGTTATATCTAATAGATGATTAAATCTAAACTTAGATAAACCTCACTCTGATATTAATTGTAGGATCGCAGGATTTTCGAGAAGTGAATTAAGTCAGGGAGGCTGAGCCACTATAAATCACTGGTGCACTTCATTTCCTTTCATCCCCTTCTTTATATGGTTTTAGTTTAATATTCAAATCCTTAACTATATTCCATTTACTTGTTATTTACTTGTGTTTGGCAAATAAATGTATAAATTCTACATTTATCTTTTTAATTCACTATTCACCCTCCTCTAGCGAAACCTAGAATCCTAACAAGTCACTCGAGAATCTTACTCTGGATGCCACTCGTGAGTCTTTTTCTAAAAGTCATTTGAGAAGCTTCCTCCGTAAGCTATTCAAGAAGCTTCCCATGTAAGCCACCTACAATATATATAAAGAGGTAGGAAGGGAGAGAAGAGGAGGAAGGGAAAAGAGAGAGAGAGGGAGAGAGAGTGAGGGAGACAGAGGAGAAGCTGGCTACTGTGCCACCATCTTCATCGTCGTCATTGCTAATCAATGTTTCAAGGTACACATCTCTGTAGTTCTCTCTTTTATATTCACATTGGATTTCTAAGAGCATGATAGCGTGTTTGAAGTGTGTGGATGCTTGGAAGGTTTTAGAAGATTTATGGTAGTCTTATGACCATTAATGACGTTAAGTGCACTGTTTGGGTGAACAATACTTGTAGCCTTTGCTTGATGATTTCTTAGATTCCGTTGGTCGGATCTTTGTGTTTTTTGATATCAAATTGTAAAGAACATTGAAATCTTAAGTTTAGTATATTGTTTACAATTTTTTGATAAAGAATGGATTTTTAGTATCAAAATTTTTATCGTGGTTAATCGATGAATAATGTTTGGGCATTTTGCATTTTAGCCTCTCAAGTATATGTGAATTACTTTTAGTTTCCTAGCTTTATGGTGAAATTGCTCTTTTAGTCCCTAAGTTTTATGATAATTACCTGTCAATCTCTGAGTTTAGTAGAATTTACATTTTAGTCCTTGAGCTTTGTGGAAATTACTTTTTAGTCCTTAGATTTTGTATCAATTACATTTATGCCCTTAGAGACTTGTTTTAATGATTTTTTGTAACAACCTGTGTCACTACACCCAAATTCCATTAGCCTATTTAAATTTAACACAATAAAATGCTATATTTATAGAATAATTAAAGGCTAATCTCAATATCTAAACTACCAGGAGCCTATAGTGGACTGCTAAGTGATTCCAACTACGTGCACTAGCTAAGCAAACTGCCACTTATCTGCACCTGCCACTGAAAGAACTACAACGAAACACACGTGAGTGACCAAAAAGACACCCAACACACACCCCACAAAAACCATGAGAAAACCAACAAATCCAACGATATAGATCTCATCAAGCTTAAAACAACTTTCAAAATCTTTTATAATCTTTCCAAAGCCATCAGGAAACTATCCATATAATAAATCGGGCCCTACTGGTCAAACACGAAGAAACCACTACAATGCCACACAGGTGGAAAACTCAAATGCCACACAAACCAAAAACACTCAAAACCTCGAGCCACATAGGTAGAAAAGCCACACTGAGTTGTGATGCCCAGCACCAGGCAACCAACTCTAGCCATAAGCAGCCACACACTGTACTGCCACAGTCTTGCCATCCTAGGTGGAGCAAACCCGTCCTACAGTCCAACCACACAGAAAGGACTACTCCCACACTAACCACACTGGAAGGTTGTCCACTCTCTAGATGTCTCCAGTCAACAAGGCATGTGCACTACCTATCCTAGCCCCCACAGAGTACGGCCTCTCAGCTCCTAAACAACAGTGCCTAGAAACAACTAGAGTCTCCTACCTCTAGGTCCAGACAACACCCTAAGTCTCAACACTTGGAAACGATCGAAGTATCATACCTCTAGGTCCAAACAGTACCTCAACCCGTGGACCTCAATCTCGGCCTTATGGACGATAATCCAGGAGTATCATATCTCTGGGATTCGACGAATACTTGCTTGCAGCCTCTTGGTCTCTGACCTTAACCTAGGTAATGTGCCCAACCACCCAAGAATGTGGTCACATTCCTTAACCCAACCAGTATGCCCCTTTGATTTCTTGGTCCTCCACAAAATCTTGGAAAACTCATTTTCAAAACCTCACCATATTTTCCTTTAAAATTATTTTCAAAACCACTTTTATATCATCCAAGATCTCTACAAAACCAATACGCCATTTAATCATGATTAAGTCACTAAAAATTGATTTAAAATCCACAATTAATGGGTTCAAAGGCCTGATTCAGTAAACCGAACAAGATTCAGTCGATTGAAATTCCCTGATCTTTCATGTCAAATTCAATAAGCCAATTGGATCAGGCCAAGGGCTCACACCCAAGACCCAAATTGACAAACTGAACTAAATTTGATGTGTCGATTTCTGGGTTTAGGGGACATTCAGGAGCAAAACGACATACTAAACCCAAAACGGTATGCCGATTTCTTCGTTTGCCAGAAAACAACCCGAAGCCCTAAACCTAAAAATCTCTTGGAATGGGAACCTTGAGTGGTCCCACCACACACAACCACAAAATTCACAAAAATACAAGAAACGTAGGCATGGAAACACACTACGATTTAGTACAAAAATTACCACAATCCTTTGACTGTAGCACAAGATATTAAAATTCAAAGCATGAGAATGCAAATGGAAGCACAGTAACAACTCAAGTATTTAATTCACCATAATTGCACAATAAATTCTCAAAAATTATGAAATCACTACCAAGCCATAAATTCATGCAATTCTACTCATTTTCATCATTTTCATGCCAATTTGTAAAAGAAAAGGGCGGAGTGTGCACCTTTTGAACTATTCAAAGGCACCTCCACCAATGTCGACCGACTCACTGGGTTCTCTGGCAACCACGACCACTCCAGCCACCCACAAGAGCTAACACAACAACAAGGATGATGCTCCAAAGCTCACCACCTCAATCTTGAGCCACCTTAGTGTCACACCTCCCTTTCTCATACACACACACACACTCTCTCTCTCTCTCTCACTGTCGAGCAAGGTGGAGGAGGAGAGGAAGTGCAAGGGAAGAGAAGAGGAAGAAGGGGTGGAGTGTCATGCCGAGGAAGAAGAAAGGAACAGAAGTGTGGCAGGAAAGAAGAAGGAGAGGTTGGCGTGAGAGGGAAGGCATGACCCTTCCTCTTATACGCGTGGGTCGGTGGTGGTTATGCATGTGCACAACAACAAATTACAATGCATGCACTATTTGTGCGTCGCAGCCACAAGCCAACCTGAGCACGAAGCAACTAAACCTCCACACCAACGTGCCTGCACATAGGAACACCAACACGACCACATAGGGAAGCACAGTGCCACACAAGAAAACAAGGCACAAACCAAGCCAAACACCAAGGCTAAAGCACAAACTACTAAATCAACTAAAATGGGCCTCACGTCAGTAACACCTGTCCATACTAAAATTCATTAATTCCAATTAATTTCAAATTAATTGAATTTTCAAGGTGTTATATTTTTATTATGTTTAGTGTCATATTAACCTTGTAGGTAATTATGACATAATAATAATTAGGAGAATCATTAAAGATGAGATAAGGATTGCCTAAAATATATTAGTAAGATTCTGCTAAGCTATATTTCAACATAAAAGACTATATGACATTGAAATACTAAGTCTTTTTCTTAATGGTTTATAATGGACTTTAAGATTAATATTTAATCCTAAGAGTAGATGATTAGTTTGGTTTTGGTGTGGTGCACTGAATCAAGTATTCAGTGACACCATTTGGGGTGTTTGATACTGGCCTAACTGTGGCTCATATGAGATAGAAATTAGTAGGCGTCTTACACATTGGCACCAAGACTTAGAGTTCAAGGTGTGTTTGGAATTAGGTATCTGATCTTGTAAGTTAAATGGGACTTCGAGACCAATGTTTTGGACTTTATGTGGTCCTTTTTGTATGAACTTCATACTTAGAAGGGTGCTTTTGGACTTCTCTGAGTTTGTTTTGGAAATATGCTTTCAAATTGTTTTCAAAGGAGTTTAAGGAAAATATAAATGTTTTGAAAAAGGGTTTTCCAAAGATTTAAAAAGTGGTTCAGAGCTTGTAATTTTTCGTTATGGTTTTGCCTTGCTGTGTTTGGCATAGTGTTCTGTGATGCTTTGAGGTGGTTTTCTAAATGGTTTTCCAAAAGGGTTTTGAAAAGGAAATACATAGTTTTGCAAAGGTTTTGGAAAGAAATTTCCATGGTTTTCTACTTGTGGTGGACCAAGAGAATGAAGGGTCATGTTGATGGGACCAAGGGATGTTGGCCACATTCTTGGTTGGTCTAGCACGTCACCTAGGTTGAGGTTTTGAGACCAAGAGTTTGAGGTAAGTGTTCGTCACATTCTGGAGGTATGACACTCCTTGATTGTCATTCATGAGGCTGAGGTCCACAAGTCAACGTGCCATCCAATCTTGGAGGTTTGATACTCTAGTTGCTCTGAATACCAATATCCAGGGTACCATCCATACTTGGTAATATCGTGGCAGCGGAATCGGGAGGTATAAGACTCCTATGTAGCTGGACGTCATACCTTAGTTGTTATAGGTACCGAGGTTTTAGTGGGTGTGGCTAAGCCTAGGAGGTAAGGAGCCTTCAAGGGTTGGAGCACTGTGTAGGACGCTGAGAGGGTGTATCCTGTGGTTTCTCCTAAGAGAGAGACAGTTCACCAAGGTATAGGATGAGCATGCTTTTGTGGTGTGTGGATAGCCTTTTAAGGGTCCTACAAGTGGTGGGACATTAGGACAAGCAAACTCCTCCATAAGCTGGTTGTTTGTAGCAATGCAAATGTCATGGTCACTCCTCGATGGATTCCTTGTGACTAGTGTTAGTTGCATGGTGTCAAGCAGTACAACACAATGTGTTTGACTTATGGTTGTGGTGTTGCGCCTGTGTGGTGAGGTGTTGTGCACCAGAGTGGCATTGTTTGAGGTGGTTACGCCTATGGATGTGGATTTTTGGGGGTGTTGATGCAGTTGTCGGTACTTCCACGTACGTCGACGACTTTTTGTGATCGTAACTTGTCCTTCACTGATGCCAACTGACAAGATGCCTATGGGAGATGGATGGATTTGTGGTTGCTGGTTTTTGGTTCACTCGATCGACGGTAGAATGTTGCCCAACGACTTCCTTATACTACGTGATTTTCTTCCCTTCAAAACAAACAAAAGAAGTATGGATTAGTCTAGGTGTAGTAAACAATATCAGAAAACAACAAATAATAACATAAATAACAACTAAATACTAACCAGGGGTGGTCCCCATATGCATATGCCATAGGCTTATTTATGAATGCAATAATATGAAAAAAAAAGTAATTGGAAAAATACTTCCTTCACCCTCGTGCTCTTTGATGTGGAGTAGAGGAAGCAGAGGCAGACGAACGGAGCTCTGGAGGTGTGCTTTGGCTTTAGGAGGAAGTGATCTCTTGTGGATCTAGATTATTACAGAGATGTTGGACAAAGTGAGGGCTATAGCTCTCTCTCTCTCTCATGGTGTCTCTCTCTCAGAATCTCTTTCTATCTCCTTTCTAGGGTTTCTAAATGACTCCTTAAGGTTTTCAATATGCCTTTCCTTAAGCTTTTGACCTAGGGTCTTTTTATAGAGTTTAAAGGAACCAGATCTCGTCAAAGACAAATGAGAGATCAAGAGCTAGGATTAAATTCACTTAAAATGGAAAAAATATCATTTATGAGCTCATTGCCCATAGGACCAGAGATAAAATCATTACGTCACGGCTAGGATAGGTGACGAGACTAAAGATTCCATATTAGCTTAACATAGTGAATCAATATCCAAAAGGCAACGATATTTTCCATGTCAGCTAGCTGTCAATGGTACAAGCGTTGAGCAACTAAAAAGGTAATATTTCAAAAATTACGATTCCAAAATATCCTCATACGAACTAATAACAAATAATGACTAAATTAATCTGTAAAATCATTTTCTTAATAGAAAGATATTTAAAATAAATTTTCAAATTCAAATCAAACTTAAAATGTTAAGTAAATCAAATTTGAAAATTTTAAAACTCCCACAATTACAAAAATATTAGTTAATATCAAAGATATATCTAATTTAATTTAGATTTGCAATCATCTAGATATTTTGGATTTTATCTTTATTTTTAAACATTATCTTGAATTAAATATAGTTATAACATTAAAAAATATGATAACTTAACATAAGGTCTCATTTTTAGTAAAAATAAAGATAAATAATCTTAATTTAATGTCCTCCATGTTTCTAGATTTTTCCTGAATTTATTAACATTTATAAAGATTTATATGATATGCATATATATTTAAGTGTTAGAAAATTATAGAAATTATAATAAATATGGGAAAAATCATGATAATACTTTATAAATATCCCATATGTCAAATTAAAACTCGAGATGACAAATTATGTAGAGAGAGAATGCAAGATACTCGTCGTCTGTGTACATGGCGCTAAATTGACCTGTCACTAGAAAGAGAAGCGACGAAAATCGTAGCCTTCTAAAGTGGTGACTAGGCTTGTCGCCTTCCACATTGGCAACTCCTAGTCTTTTATAGTTTATTCCTTTCTTTATTTTAATCTATAGAGATATATTAAAAGTCCTGAAATACTGCAGAAATTCCATAAAATCATAAAAACATCTTCTTTAAGATCAAAATACTCAAATTTGTCATCGATTTGAGTAAGGCAGAAGTGACAGCTCTACCATAGTTGATGACTCACACCGTAAAATGTTTAAGGGGCTCAAACCGGCCATTAGTCTGAATGTGTCAACTTTTCCACAGCTAACAATCTTGAATCAAGTAAAATCAAGAATGTTTTTAAAGAAATCATGGAAAATGTACTGTAGATTCTTAGCCATATAATCTAGGACGCCTCAAGATTTTTTATCCTTACTCAACCATAGGAAATGCGAAAATGAAATATCTACAGATGCTCCTCCTTAGAGTTGATCTTGGAACAAGATTGGCTTGTAAGAATGATATTCTTATTGAGCATTTCTTAAAATAGGAAGCTCGCTCTCAAGTAGTCTACCACAAGCAAGCAAAAAAGAGAAAACCACCTTTTGATTGCAGAACATTGTTACACATCCAAAATGGTGGAACCTTCTTAGTTTTAGAAAATTATCACATAGCCAAGTGGTGGAAAGGGGTGAATAAACTCAGTTTCAAGACATGCTCGCACAGTCAAGTAGTTCAATTAAATGCCATCATATTGAAGACTCAGGCATGGAGGAGTCAAGCTGGTTTCAAAGCTATGTGTTGCAGCCGGTGTCGAGATCATATCAACCATGTAGAGTTCACTTCAACGGGGCAAGAACTAAGAATGGTCGTGAAGAGATTACCCTGTCTCCAATTGAAAAGAAAAAAAAGGTAAAAAAAATGAAATTGTTGTGACTTCCAATTTGAGAACTTGCTCAAATTGGAATGTCTAAAAGAATAGGTGGGACTTGAGTGGTTATAGAAGTATCACACATTCTATGGGTTTCTAACACTCATAAGAACATTGCTTCGTCCGTACTCCACTTCCAATGTCATGATAACTAATGCATGGATGCATGATTCAAGTAAAAATGCAAATAAAAAGGTCAACACACGATTCAATGAATGGTCCATATGGTAGGTTAAGCTGACGGTATACGGTTGGTCCTAAACCATATAGACATATAAAATTCATGGACCCAATTTGTTGTGATCAAGTATTTTTCGTCTTTGAGTAATGATGATTAATTAAGGATTAAGTTATTTTTAGTGAAGGTAACTAGCTTAGGTTTGTGGTAACTCGTGGAAGTGCGAGATCGAAGATGGATCAATGTTGGATGCCATAATGCCACCAAGACCCAAATTCACAACTTATTTCATGAGTTATAGGTGTTTGAAGTATTTCCTCCTTCCTCAAGGGTGTTTGTGCAAAATTCATACAAAAAATTCATTAAATTAATGCCTATGTAAGGGGGAGGATGGCTTAAGTGCATGGCCAGCATTGAAAAAAAAAAGGAAGAAGAGAGGAGAACTCGAGAAGAAACCAAAAGAAGAAGAAGAAAGAAAGAAAGAAGGAAACGGAGGAAGAGAATGAGGCAAGGAAAGAAGAGGAGAGAAAGAGGGAGAGAAGAAGGTTGGCTCATGCTTAGAAATGAAGAAAGAAAGAAGGAAGAAAACCAAGAAGAAAAAAGAGAAAGAAAGAATGAGAGATGGCAAACTAGAGAAGAAGAAGGGAGGAAGAAGGAAGAAGAAACGAAAGAGATACACACCCTTATTCTTCTTAATTCTTTCCATTCGAGCCCAAGATTAGTAGAATATGTGAATGGGAATCATTTGGATGCACGATATGAATTTTTTGGATTTTTATAAGATTTTGATAAAATCATGAAAACATGTCACTATTGAGCTTATATGAGTCTTCATGATTCAATCAAAAATAACATGAGCTATGATATTGTAATTGAATGATTTTTGTGCCATTAGAAATTAGACTCGAAGATCTTTAATTCAGTAGATTACTTGTTAATCGTCATGGCCAGTACCAGCACTTGTGTGAAGTTTGATGACCCATTAAGTATGCTAGATTGAGTCTTATGACTTCAAACATTTATATCTTGAGTTATACATATGATATTGGAATGAAACTTGTCCCAAATGAAAGTAGACTTGGAATCCTTACTTTGAGAATTTTTATATAATTTTTGGTTCACCGAAAGTTGGTCCGCCAGAGGTCCCAACTCCTATAAATGAGTCGTTTAGAGCAGATTTCAATTTTCAGAAATCGCTTGAAACGGTATACCAAAATTTTCAGGTACGCCGAATTAGGGAATTTCGGCATACCAATTTTAAGCGGTATGTTGAATCTGGTCTTGAGCCATTTTTGAGTAATTTAAGAGTTTATTAATATATATATATATATATATATGGGTATATATATGTATTAATTTTGGAGAAATAAATAAATTGAGACAAGAACAAGTAAGATAACCATTAGAATGGTTTTGGGAATGGCCCAAACAATTAGCAAGATAAATTGATTTTTGGTCTCGTAAGTCATTAAGGACTTCAAACTGCAAGCTTCTGTATGGTTCCTCAGCGTAAGCTTATACCTTGAGAGTGTTTAATTGATGTTCTAGCTGAGCTTGAAAGTTTTAAATGAGTTTTCAAAGTTTATTACAAGAAGATAAGAGTGATTCTAAGAAGTGGTTTTCTATACAGTTTTCTAAATATTCCTAAAGAGCATGGATGACTTTAGACAGTGCTTTCTAAAGAATTTTTATAAGGATTTCTATGGTGTCCCTTTTCATAGTATTTAGTAGTATTTCAGAGATGGTTTTTGAGTATTTTCGAATAAGGTTTCCGAAAGAGTTTGGAAAAGAAATGCACAAATTTGCAAAGATTTAAAAGTATTGCCTTGAGTTGGCAGTTTTCTTGAAGTGTTTTAAAGAGATTTCAGAAAAGATTGGAATGTATTTCCAAAGGAATTTAGAAAAAACTACATATTAGTATGTATGTTTTAAGCAAAATTTTTAGTGTGCTAGAGAGGAGTCTGTCAGAGGCCCCAAGTTCGACAAGTGGTGGTGTATGGTAGTCGGCCGTTCTTCGAAAAACTGACTGATTCGGTATATTGAACAAGTTTGGTATGCTGAACCAGAGATTTTCAGCATACTGAACGAAATTTGCAAGTTTACAAGTTTTTTTACATTTCATGGCATTCTGGTTTATTGTCAGATCTATGATTTCGTCTGGCATACTTTCCTGGCACCCTAGTAGAGCACATAGGTGGCGCACCAGTCTGGCGCACCAAACTGTTTTCTATTGCATGCAGCTGCATTTGGCATGGTATTTAGCATGTTTCCCGTTTGGATTTGCTTTTGGTTTTCTCATGTTGTCTTTCTGGGTATATTAGGAAGACCGCACTCTATTTTCAGCCTTTTTTATGCATGATAGATCATGTTTTGCATATAGTATAGCGAGGATGAAAGTCACTCGGTATTTTTAGATCTTTAATCATATCTGTGCAACATCCTTGCACCGGTGCTTGACTCACCGCAAGGGTGACCTTTCTGAGCATTAGGACACACCCTACAACCCATGCACCCATGTTTAGCATAGGCCACCACTCATATATAGCATTGCATTGCATATCGCCCTCGGGCATACAGAAAAGGCTGAAAAGCCGACATTTCATATAAGTAAATGAGAAACCCTTAGAAAGACCGATTTTTCGGGCGCACGAGGGTGCCTAATACCTTCCTCGTGCGTAACAGGGATCCTTGCCCATTTCTGGTTTATGAAGACCTTTTCCATTGGCTTTATTGCATGATTTGAATGTTTGAAGCGGTTTTCCTCATCTTCCGTTTTTAAATAGACTAGGTGGCAACTCCTGCATTTTATCATTATTTTTATTACTTCGTCGTGACTTTGCCGATCCTCTCGCATCTGGCCTTTCGTGCCAATCTCGAGGCTGTCGCTGGCATGGTTACTGGAAATGGCGACTCCACTGGAGATGAGAGGATGAATGCTAGGATGAGCTATCGTCAAAGGTGACAGATAACTTGGGAGATGCAGTCGAAACCAGGTTGCACCGGGTGTCAGTGAAAGGAAAACCTCGAGCTCTGGCTAAGGAACTCACACATTGACAAGTATTCTATGCACAAAAACAAACAAGTTAGAAAACATGCAGTGCTTATGGTGGTATGAGATGCAAATGCATGAATGTTTCTAGTATGCACTCTCTCACAATCTAGGGGTGTCCTACCAAGCCATCTACTCTGGGTTCACACAAGGGTAAATGGGTCTCCGACTCAAGGTTAGAAAGATGAAGGTCCCCGTTCTAAATCCCGGCCAAAGCTTAGGCAGTGAACGGGTGGTGCGTTCGGGGCCTCGTTCTCTGCCAAAGCAGTAGGTTGTACCCTCTACTAACACCGACACGACCCCAAACAAGGGGGGACACACCCGATATTTCATTCCACGCCAAAGCCATAGGATGAGACACCGAGAAATATCCTTCGCAAACTGTATAGGCAGACTCAGGAGATGAGAAGATGCATGCCCTATATGATGAATTCAAAGTATGC
Source organism: Posidonia australis (assembly GCA_024699735.1). Lineage (NCBI taxonomy): Eukaryota > Viridiplantae > Streptophyta > Magnoliopsida > Alismatales > Posidoniaceae > Posidonia > Posidonia australis. The sequence goes on from JAMKQA010012931.1 coordinate 31,190, forward strand.
TTTAAGTCTTTTACTTGCAAATTTATTAAACCGCGAGGGAAAATTTGCAATTTGTCACTAGTTTGCCTTATGTTTTATTGATTTTGGTTTTTATATTTCCATTAACCAAATGGGGAGAGCAGACACGTCTCTGATCTCCTAAACATGGCATATACAAGAAGGGAAAGAAACATGCAAATCAGCCATGAATTAACAAACAAAAGCATGTGCAGGTTATGTGCAACAGTGGTGACATAGCAAATGTGTAGAATGAAAACACCCATTATATAAAAGGCATGCATGTATGAAAGCACCTCTTATAAATTGACAACCAAAGCAAAGCATGAAAATAGGCAAACAAGGAGAAAAGCCAAAGTAAACGAGAAACCCAAAATAAAAGCCAGGATCTGGTTATCCTTAATGGAGTCACCAGTTCCTGTAACCATGCTGGCGACAGCCTCGGGATTGACATGAAAAGTCAAATGCGTGAGGATCGACAAAGTCATGGCAAAGTAATAAAAATAATGATAAAATGCAAGAGTCACCACCTAATCTATTTAAAAACGAAAGACGAGGAAAATCGCTTAAAACATTCAAATCATGCAATAAAGCCAATGGAAAAGGTCTTCATAAACCAGAAATGGGCAAGGATCCCTGTTACGCACGAGGAAGGTATTAGGCACCCTCGTGCGCCCGAAAAATCGATCTTTCTATGGGTTTCTCATTTACTTATATGAAATGTCGGCTTTTCAGCCTTTTCTGTACGCTCGAGGGCGATATGCAATGCAATGCTATATATGAGTGGTGCCCTATGCTAAACATGGGTGCATGGGTTGTCAACGTGACGGTTGTCAACGGGAATGCAAAGATATCTTCAGGATGACGGTTGTCAACCGAGTAGTTGGGGATACCAACCCAAAGAAAAGGGGCATGACAAATAGACTATTTGTCAAACACAAAAGAGGCCCTATCCGCACAGACCGAGGGCAAGCAAAGGGATTTCGCGCTCACAAAAACCCAAAAGAGAAAAGAAGGAAAAAGACCTTGACCACTCAATCAAAAGGTCAAATAGCTAGATTTCGTGCCCGTGAAAATCCAAAGAAAAGGAGATGACCTTGACCGCCCAATCAAAGGTCAAGCAAAAGGATTTCGTACCTGCGAAAATCCAAGGAAAAGGATAAGACCTTGACCGCCTGGTCAAAAGGTCAAATAGCCGGATTTCGTGCCTGCGAAAATCCAAGGAACAGGAGAAGGACCTTGATCGCCCAGTCGAAGGTCAAGCAAAAGGATTTCACGCCCGCAAAAACCCAAGGAAAGCTAAAGAAAGGACCTTGACCGCCTGGTCAAAGGTCGAACAGTAGGATTTCACGTCCGTGAAAATCCAAGGAAAAGGATAAGAGCTTGACTGCCCGGTCAAAAGGTCGACTCTGACCGCCCGATCAGAAGCCAAAGAAAGGGATCTCGCGCCCGCAAGGAAAAAGAAAAGATATGACCTAGACCACCCGGCCAAAGGTCGACTCTAACTGCCCGGTCAAAAGACAAGGAAAAGCAACGGAAATGACCTTGACCGCCCGATCAAAGGTCGACTCTGACCGCCCGATCAGAACCCAAGGAAAAGGAACGGAAATGACTTTGACCGCCCGGTTAAAAGGTCTACTCTGACCACCCGGTCAGAAGCCAAAGAAAAGGATCTCGTGCCCGCGAGGAAAAGGAAAAGAAAGGAAATGACCCCGACCGCCCAGTCAAAGGTCGACTCTGACCGCCCAGTCAGAAGCCAAAGAAAAGGATAAGGACCTTGACCGCCCGGTAAAAAGGTCAAGCAGCTGGATTTCGTGCCGGCGAAAATCCAAGGAAAGCAAAGGAAAGCACCTTGACCCCCCGACAAAGGTCAAACAAAAGAATTTCACGCACACGAAAATCCAAGGAAAGCAAAGGAAAGGGCCTTGACCATCCGATAAAAGGTCAAACAAAAGGATCTCGCACCCGTGAAAATCCAAGGAAAGCAAAGGAAAGGACCTTGACCGCCCGGTCAAAGGTCAAACAAAAGGATTTCGCGCCCGCAAAAATCCGAAAAAGAAGGGATAGAAGGATCTCATTCACCCGGAATGAGAATCCGAAATGGAAAAAGCGATGATCCCTGGATTGTCCCCTAGGAAGGATGCTGGCTCAACTGCGTAGGGCAAAACTACAATTGTGCTCGCTGTTGGCTCTATGGCATGGAAATCGGAGTTCTTGTTGAGATGCATGTGCAATATCCTCTGAAGGAACCTTGCTGGAGTGCCGATCTGAATTGGCTTTTTTTGCGAATTTCGCAAAAGGTTGGGGCATATCTGTCATTTTCCAAAATTGGAGGGGCCTTATTGCAAATTAGCCTGATATGGCAAAGCGCCGATGGTTGTATTGCTATCGTGCAGCTGATATTTGAAATTCTGGTGAGTGCTTGCAAGTTCCTGTTCAAATGTGATATGTCGCACCCTTTGTGGGCTATTCTGCTCACTTCACGATGTTAAGGGGTTTTCTACAAGTTACCCATCTGGTGAATTCTTGAAGACTTGTGCATTTATTCTCTTGACACTTTGCATTTTATCGTTCATATGCAAGCTGCGATGGGTCAAAACACAATTTTCTTGATCATTTTGCACTTTTGACCTTGGGAATGAAACTGCTTGCATTACTGGTATATGATGGGGCTCACTGGGTAACCGCCATAACTACCAACTCATATGCCATACCTGGATATCCAGCCATGGTGACAGCCAAGCATTGTCCTGATCTTCTCAAACATGGTTTGGTGCACTAATTGTAGACACCCCGATTTTGAGGTAACCCGGAGATGAGTATCCTCATGTTGCTTTGGATGCGATCAGCCCTTAAACCGAGCCCCAAACCCACTAGCCAGAGCCCCAAATCAGACATTTATGTGCAGGGCTGGCGCACCAAGGTGGCGCACATAACTGGCTCACCAACCTGGCGCCCAGCTCTGGCTGTTGACCTTCCACCTTCCGGGCTGTTACTCTTGCAAACAAATATGCCAACGAATATTCGAGGCTTTTCGTTTGCAAGACCCCATTGTAACCTCCCTAGAGACCACTATAAAAAGGC
>JAMKQA010012932.1:0-17349 GCA_024699735.1 Posidonia australis
CGCAATAGGCCTCTAATATCTAATGTTGGGTGGCGCAATAGGCTTTTAATTTTTTCGTTTCTTTCCCGTGATCGAGTTGTCATGCCTTTTTTTTTTTTTGGTAACGTTAATAGTGTTGTCGTGCCTTTGAGTTCTGTAAATCAGAAAGCCTGATGGAATAGTAATCCTTGTTACGAATTACTGTGAAACAAATATATAGTAATTTACGAACAGTATGGCAGCGGCTACCAAACTATTACTGTAGGTTATCATAACCGCAGGTACACGTGCACGAATCATTGCCTGCACGCCTCCATCGATCACGGAAGTTTCTACTCTGACCGAGTTCTTTTACAAAACAGTTATTAAGAAATACTAGTTTTTTTATGCTTAATATTGTTCGCAGAAATACTAGTTTTGTCTTGTAATCGTAATTTTATTTGTGTTACACCCTTAATTCATTTGTCTTATTGAATTAATGAATTTTAACTGTAGATGGATGTTGCTCACGTGAATCTCATTCATATAGCTCATCCATTGACATTTTGGATATTGTCTTTTGATTTAGCTACTGAAAGTACTTGCAAGGCTCTCAAAGATTTGTATCGTGCTCATTCAGTTTAATTTAGTGGTTGTGTTTTGAATTTGTTGTTGCCACTTGCCTTTGTGACTTGATGTTGTATTTTGATGTCCTGAGTTTGAGATAATTAGTAAATTATTATAAGCATTTTTGAGATGATTTGATGTAATGATTTGACCTTACAGGCATATTTTGATCCCGATTTGTTGACTCTTTTCTTGTCTAAATCAATACAAACATCTGTTGCGTACCGATTCAATCTTATTCTTTAAATTTATCTATAAAAGAATATATGTTACATCAAATACACATGAATATATAGACTTTCAAATTTACAATAGAATAATCCTAATAAATCTAATCCCTTAGATCTTCCAAGCCTGTTAATCTTTTAATCTAAAAAAAACAATAACAAGGAGTGAACTCAAAAGTTCAGCACACATTATCCATTGAACATTTAGATTCATAACCATAAAGAGAATAATCAATGAAGGAATATGACTTAATTCGATAAATTCGTATAAACAATGTTCAAACTGAAACTTTAATTAGAATATGTCTCCATATTTCTGTATCTTTAATCTTCAATCATAACAACTTAGGTAATCTCTACACTAAACAGCTCCACCTTGACATTAAGTAGCCCTTTCTTCTTTAGTGGTTCTACCTTAATATCAAGTAGTCATTTTCTAGATAGCACTTCTCTAAGAAGTCTTTTTTCTTAGACTTGAAACTGAACGTGGTTAATATTCTAATATCAATTGTTTGATAAGTTAACAGTAGAACATAAATATCATTAACAAAAGCATTTAAAAGGAATTTGATAAATTCTTTTCAGATTTGAATGAAATGAATTGAACATGAAAATAAAAAACATGAATAATACTTACCTTAATCATTCATAATCTTTTTATAAATTCAATCATTTATATTGTCCATTAAATATCAGTCTAGAAAATCAATATCTTCGACCTCAATAATTCGTTTCCTGGAAATGTCTACTAGAGACAAAGTTATAGAATATCACGTTATCTTTCCAATGCATCTAAAATCATAAAATTCTAAGTTACATTGAAAAAATTATTATCAACATAATACCTATGACGCAAATAGGATAGAATTTACTTTATGGCTAAACTTTCATTACTATCAACATCAATATTTTTTCTTTTCTTTATCTTTCTTTCTTTCTCTTTTTCTTCAATATATAGGACTTGTACTTAAAAAACTAAAGACTCTAAAATTACTTATAGAGAGAGGAGAGATATTTTCATCTATAATCTTATAAATCATAAATATAATTCACTTTCCTATTTTAGATATAATTAAATCTAAATTTCTATAAATAATAAGGTAAGTAATCTAATTTAAGATTTGAATTCACTTACCTTAATTTAAATATTCTTGATTCAAATCTAAATCCAATCTTGCTATTGTAGATATTCTATTTTATTATTCCCCTATACTTTTTGAACTAATGGATAACCAACTCCCACCTTAGAGTCACATCTCTCCAGCTCATGGGCTTATACGACAATTCTAAAGTATAGAATGCCAAAAGTGCAACGTTCAATGTTGAGTGCCTCAATATGGGCATTCTATATTGAACACCCTAATGATGGCATTTTATAACCCACAATCCATTTCTTGCTTTTCGATCTACCTACCTTTTTTGGATGACATTTGATATCAACGTCGTTTCTTGTCTTTGATAGAGATCATCAATGTCCCTTTATTTCAGCAATCTCTGTTCAAATGATCTTTTGTCCAAATTTGACAAGATAGCTATCTGGGAGTGTACAACTGGATGTTCTATATTTGACGATTTAGACACTCCATGTTAATAACTTTCCTTAATTGACAAAGTTTGAATTTTAAATTGTTACAATTCTTAGATGTCTGTCAATCTTGTTTGAGCTTAATTAGGGCCTAATCAAGCTTCAACCAGCCATTAATTGATAATTATCCACTCCTAGCTGGCAGATTATGTCGAAAGGGTGCAGAACGCTCGATTTCTGGTATTCTATGATTATAGAACGACCATTTATTGGCATTCCATGTAGAACGCCTTCTGTTGGGCATTCAACACCTTGAAGATGGAAATTTCCTACTACAACTTTCATTTTTGAAACCTTTGCTATTCAGGGACCTTTTCACACCCTTATAAATAGGTAGGCACCCCTCTCAGCCAGGGGGCATCCAAAAATTATCCAGCAAAGGGGAAATTTATTGTGAGAAGAGATCATCCAGGAGAAAGGAAAAGAAGAAAGAGAAGAAGCTCACTTACATAGAAACCTTTAGGCAGTGCTGACGCTGTCCTAAAGTAGCTAACTGCCGACGCTGTCCTAAACTAGCTGAACTCACTATTTTCACATCTCTTTGAACGTCTCGAGGGTCAATTAACAGTGAACCAAGTGTGACGATCACACTATCTTCAACCTACGTAGAGGGAAGAAGTCAAACATAAAATGAGAGACACAAGTGAAGTGGCGAAACACAACAACCGCATAGGGCGCACACCCCACTTCCTTTCAAAAACCCCGCATCCACAACTATATCATAAATTTCAAATTCTAATAAATCAGAAATATTTCAATTTAAATATTATTAATTCAAATCTAAATCAAATCTTGCTATATCTATAATTTTAAATTCAGAGATCTTACAAATTCTAAATCGAATATTGCTATATCTATAATTTCAAATTCAGAAAATTAGGGATTTTACAATCTATCTCCCTTAAAATAAATTTCGTCCTCAAAATTTCTCATACTAAAATTAGAATCCAAAACAAAATTTTACACTTAAATATGGCTATTTTAACTTCACTTAAATCTATATCCAAGGACCTTAACGCTCTGATATCATTTTGCAAAACCCCGTCTTACGAAAAGGACAAGATTTTTTTTCCTTTTATTTTCATATCTCCTGTCACTAACAAAAATAATGCATACTGATCGATAAACATTTATTTCGTTGATAAATCCAATAATCCCCTAGCTTTTCAATAAAACAAAATTTACTAGAAAACTTAAATACAAAAAATCTAAGAACAAATCTCATAATAATTATATCCTTTGAGTCTCATTTCACAATAAACAAAACACATATATACTTCAATTTTCTAAAAACTAAAATGGCTCGATTTCAGAATAAATTATTGAAACTCCCACTAATGTCATTATGCTATTACCCCATCTAAGAAATTGAAAACTAATAAAAGAAATTTAATGAGTTAAAAGACTCAGTGAGTGAGTGCGTATCCCCCTATAGAGTTACACTAACCCTACAATCAAAATCTAATAACGCTATTATGAAGTAAAAATCCTCGCCATGAACAGAAACAATAATGATAAAACATACGATTCACAATTATGAAGGAAATCAATATGTTAACCTCAAATAATCTTAAAACCCATCTAGATCTGGATAATCTGGGAAAAAAGACACTTTTCTTGAGAAAATCTAGTCTTTGTAAAACTCTTTGGAATAAACATAAAAGAGAAGAAATCTATATCTCTATATATGTAGGTAAATGAAATCTCAAGAAAATTCTTTAAAAACAACTGAGATCTTTAAAAACTAGATTCTCGTCAACCATAAGGATAAATCTCAACTTCATGGTTAACATAAACTTTGTCTTGATAACTTCTCATATAGTATTTCCTTAAAAGTCCGAAAGGTGTGCATATTGGACATTTCAGTTCCACATCATTGTTGTTATTACTAATATGAAATTGGAGGTCTAGACTCCTGATCTCCTATAGTGGACTCTCAGGCATTTAAGTCAGTCTAATCTAGAGCAATTTGTTTCGAGATAGTAAACCAAAACTCGAGTAACACAATGATACTCGTCAAAATCTTGAAAGATTTAAAATCTCGTAAAAATACTAAAATCTCAAAGTCCTTGTATAGTAATTTTTTCATAAAGATCAAAGTAGTCGAAAAACATTCACTTGAAATTCAATATGATCAATTATTTAAAAGAGTTGGATATAACATACTTATTTATTTATTTATCAAACTTAAACTCAAATGGTGTTTTCATAAACTAATATGATCAACGTTAATTCAACAAAACTCTATCGGATTCTGAAAATAAGCAAAGATTATTGAGATATACATTTATTATTATTTATGTGTGCAACATTTATGCGATCAAATAGAATAAAGTCTGCATAGATCCATATGGATGAAAATTTTGTTCTTATTTGAAATCCACCATCTAAGAATTTAAAATCAAATTTTAATCAACTAAAGTATAAAAAAAATAGTCTCATGGATTTAAAAGTATTACTAACTGTTTAAACTCCACGTGCTCATCCTCGTAGTATCATTAAATAATATAAAACTAAATCCACTCACAAGTCTGTTGTGCACCGGTTTGTTAGCCATTCGAATCCCCTTAGTGTAATGACCCGGTCCAGCAGGTATATTCAGATCTCGGTTCTTTAGTTATTTCCTTGTCTAAATCAACACAAACACTTACAACGCACTGATCCAATTTTATTCATCAAATTTATCTATAAAAGAATATATATTATATCAAATACACGTGAATATATAGACTTCCAAATTTACAATAGAATAATTTCAATAAATCTAATCCTTTAAATCTTCCAAGCCTGTTAATCTTTTAATCTGAAAAAAATAATAATAAGAAGTGTGCTCAAAAGTCCAGCAAACATTATTCATTGAACATTTAGATTCAAAACCATAAAGAGGATAATTGATGAAGGAATATGACTTGACTCGATAAGTCCGTATAAATAATGTTTAAACTGAAACTTTAATTAGAATATGTCTCCATATTTTTGTATCTTTAATCTTTAACGATAACTCGATAACTACGAGGATTATGTGACCGACGTCTGGAGCTTGAGGTTGACGGTGATGGAAATCAATTTCCTTTACTTTTTTGAACATGTACAAAATACAAGAAATTTAGTCAATAGGAAATCAATTTTCTTTACTTTCCAATTCCAAATAATTCCTGTTAACTCTGGAATTCTAATTTTTAACAATTCTTATCAAATTTTATGTACAAATAGACTTTTAGAGAATAAGTTGACATCTTTTAGAACGTTTAGCAGAACATTCAATGGAAATAGTTTTTTTAAAGATAAACTACGCAAATACACTTTACCAAACGATGTCTGAAGCGATCATGAGTGTATGAGGATGACCATGTCCACACTCATGTTTTGGGAAAAAAAGGAGCCAACGTTGGGGTTGAAAGTCACACACCAAAAGCAGTAGTGCTTGCCTCTGAAACTTTACCTTGAATGTTTATATGTGGGACTCATGACGTCATCCACAATTGAAGAATGGTGTCGGCCTCTCACTGACATTTCAACCAAGTCATACTCCAAAATAATCAAAGGATGAGGTCACCATCATCAATAGGCCTCCACTCACGTTGGAAAGTGCCAACCTCTTGGCGTCTTCGATGTATTTCATGATGGACTAGGCATGGCAATGCACGTTCGTGTACCGTGTAAATTCGATCTCGTTCCCAACTCAATCCATATAAATGAAACTCAAATTAAACCGGACATATTTATTAAAGACGCCCAGATTTCAGCTCAAATCCGATCATTATTGCACTGTCAAGAAAATAATGTAAAGAGTATCATCAATAGCTGTGTAAAGAAAAACTTGAAAAATATTAAGTAAATATCATGTTAGATACGTCTTTGAGGCGCCCAACAGAAACACGACATGTTTATTAGATGGTTTGGACAGCTTGACCTTTTCATAACTGATCATATCCATCTAAGGTAAACAAGAATCCGATTTTCTTGTGTGGTATCCATACTGGATTTGCGTGTTGGGCCGAAATGTGTAGTGACCCACCTAGTCCCATCTTCATGTGCTGCACAGGGGCAAGGGATTGTGAGCAGACAGGGTCTGAAAAGTAGTCCAAAAGTCACTATCAACATCCTTTCTACGCACAGGAGAAAGCATAGATTGGGAGAGAGAGAACTCAATTACCAGCTAATTAAAAGGCGCAGCTGATTGAGGTGATATCATGATTGTATTTCGACTTGGGATCACAATTATTTGAGAGAAACCACACAAGATGAGGGAGTGCACATGTGACAAAGTCCTCGAGGTAATGGTTGTTAGTGAAATATGTTGGACTTAAGTCTAGACGTCTGACACATATGACTTAATCAATATAATTAGTGAATTAATATAATTATAAGACACATTAGATTAAGTAGTATATAAGAAATATTATAATATAGTTATAGAGTGTGCTATATAAGGGACATTTTTCTAGGATTTCAACATGTAATTTGTAGACATTCCGGTTTTTGGTCACTGTTGACAAATGGATCTTGTGGAGAGCGCAACTGGACGATTGACCTGGATTTCCCTAATTCCCCGATCAAGTCCATGAACTTGAACCTACCCAGAAGACCCTAGTTATCCTTAAAACCATTCATCCGACTAAGCCCAAAACCTAAAACCCAGTCCGTTTGCTTTTACCCAATGACATGCACGACCCACATGCGTGGCCCAAGTGCGCGTCAGGGCCAGGGCAGCATTGCGGGCGCTGTCTGACTGGTCGCTTTCGTTGTACGACCTTGTACCTCATACGAGCGACGCCGTGCACGCAATGTCGACTTGTCTCCTGACGTGCCTGACATCCCAGAGCTTGCCCACGACCTGTCCTCAGCCACCCACACCTTGTGCCGCTTTCGCCGACATGTAAGGCCTGCAGCGGCGCCGACGACCCTTCCCTTGCTATGCCTGACATCGCTGAGCCACGCCCTACCATCCACCACCTACCACGACAGAGCCGCGACTAAAACCTTCCCGGGCTCCCTCAGCCAGGGGAGGAGAACATTTTTCGTGCAGAGGGGACCCGAAGAGAACCCTGAAAGCACCCCATCGGATTTTTGAATCCGACAACCAAACTCCGACCAGCATCCTCCCCATCCACCTCCGGTGAGCTCCTCAGGCTTCCCTCGAGCTCCCCGATCACTTCCAGACCGGTCCTAGCCCCACGACAGTCGCCCGTCCTCTCCCACCGAAGTTCCTCCCGTCACCGGCATCGACGACGCAATGTCAGCCAATGGTAGGTACAACCCTACTCAATGGACTATCATAGGAGTATGTAGCAGCTCATGTGTATAGTTTTGCCTAGTTTATTTCGTGTTTTCTTGTTCCCGCTTGTGCATCCAGCATTTTCTCCCGTCGGCGGACGGCAATCACCGGCGTTAGGCTATCCCAGCCCTTGAGCACTCGGTTTGGATGTCCAAAGGCATCCCTCTTCCTTCCACCACCTCTCGAAGCGGTCGAGTTGGTCTTCCAGGCCGGAAGCCTCCCGTGGAGGCTCGCCGGAGGAGGATGAGCCCTGACGCCGACGATGGAGGAGGGCGGAAGAATCCGCACATCTCATCGATTTTGCGACAAATGCATCTTCTCCTGGTGGTCCTCCCAAGCTCCCAGACGTGCCCCGATACCTGGAGTTACTCTGCCTTCCAGGGAAGAAGCGAGGAAGGAGGTAGGCTTGGCCTGGCCCTGTTCCCTGAGCGCGTCGCGGTTGCGCGCCCCATATGCACGTATGGACCAAGGCATAGATAGGTCCAAGTTCCCACTAGACCGAGGTCACCTCTCCTGATACAGGTCATTCATGCCTTTTTTTTATTACTCCTCGCATATTTTTCACCTTATGATGTATTTAAAGCGCGTGTTTTCTTTAGTTTTTCGCACTTGTTGGGTTCTCGATTTTTTGGCTTTTATGAACCTCAACATTGTACCTTTCGATCACATCTTGTTGGCCCTCTAATGTGGTACCTTTGTGTGGTGGGTATGGCCATGATGGCAAATGACCGTGGCATCTCTAGGCCCGCGCGTCTGAGCTGCGCGAGTGATGTGCGCGTGACACATGCACGGTTCGCCTAGGGGGTAACTCCGACCTAGCCTAGCCATTGGGCCCACCTGGTTTCAATCTTGTGCTTTACTGTTGGTTTCCCGTTTCAATTATGCTACTCTCTAGTGTGGTTTGTTTCCTTAACCGTATGATTTGTTTCCCTCACATCATCCATGTAACCCCATTAATCGGCATCAAGTGCCTACATTCCATTACACACGAGCGAGATATCGTGAAAGACCAACTCGTCGGGCGTACGGGGGTGCCTAACACCTTCCCCGCACGTAATAGGAGTCCTAATCCTTTCTTCGGTTCGCAATGATCCATGTGTCGAACCCATTTGGCATGAGTCTTCCTTTTGCATTTGTTTTTTTTTGATTTTTGGTCTTTCGATACGGTTTTCCTTGTCTTTCCATTTTAAATAGATTAGGTGGCGACTCCATGTTTCCTTTTCGTTTAGTTTCTGGTGTTTTCGTGTCATTTCTTTTCCACCCTTGGAACCACCAGACTCGTCGTGGCCCTACTGATTCCCACGCGGTCCCGATTGCTTGGTCACAATAGGTGTTCACGGATCAATTTGCTTTTAATTTCGACTTGGTCCCAAAGAGGGAGGACCTTGTCGCCACAAGGTAGAAACCCCACGAGCCGTTTGGGGAGTATGTCGGCTGCTAGTGTGTCCTTGCATCACAAGTAAGAAATAGACCCTCCGACGAGGAGTCTATCGAGATCGTTATTCGAGGTGCACAGCCAGATGTTGGGGCTCTGTTGAGCTTTCAGCCCATCACTACTTTTGCATCAGTGATTCGGACTGGCACTCGCATGGATAGTTAGCTGAAAGGTGGGAACTTTCCTGCCATCTTTACGTTAGCCAAGCAGGCCACTTCTTCTAGTAGCAGCTTTAACAACACTATCAACGCCAGCAATGGTAAGAGGACAGCTGTCGCTTTCATCATGCCTTCGGCGAAGCCTACTAAAGTAGAGAGCCAGCCTAACCTGAACTAATTAGCGATTGTACCTAGCCCTTGACACACCACATTCACGCACTGTACCGTCAAACTAGTGCATCACGTCCCACCGGTTCGACAAGGACAATAACCTAGGTAGAGGCACGGTCGTCGCACCGAAAGTGACTTCACTCCGCTTGATAGACCATTGAGTGCCCTCTTCCCTCAGATTATGTCACTTTTGCGACTCTCGAATCCTCGTCCACCATTAAACCTGTTCCTAAGGTGGTATAACGCAAATGCATATTGCGATCATCATCGAGCTCTAGGACATTCGACTGATAATTGCTACACTCTCCGGGATGTCGTCTAGAATTTGATCGACAAAGGCGCTATTGTCATCAACACCCAGGAGGCACACACTGCACCTGCACCACAACCTCCACGTGCACAAGCACAACCTGCATATCCCAACCTTATTAACCAGCCCATGCCTGCACATAACTACTCAGCAGGCGTCGATGCCTTAGGAATTCATTTCCTTTCTACTTCTGGGTCTACGATGTCCGTAGTAGACCTCTCTGATCTGATCCATACTGTAGATAAGACCTTTCCTACTATTTTTATCGTTTGATTCATGCTGGTTCCGATACTACTGACCACGAGGGCGGAGCATATTGCCGCATCGTCGATTGTGCACTCTGGATCGCCCATTTGCTTACTCTCCCGACCCATGCCTACATATCCTGTCCAGCCTCTTGTCCATCATCCTGTCCAGCATCTTGTCCAGCCTATTGTCCAGCATCCCATCCAACATCCTATCCAGCTAGACCACCTTTCAGTCATCCCAATGTCAGCCCCGTTGGAACTGGCAATATGTATCCCTTTTGTCGTCCACCTGACGAGGGACACTCACCATGTTTCGCCCTTCCTTAGCCTGCTACCCAGCCTTCCAAGATGGTCCCTTGTTCAGTCTTAACTTTGTTGACTAGGTTGGAGCAGTGATGTGTGGAAAAAATCTCATAAAATGACAATGTTTTTGTAAAGAATGATTCAAAAAATTATACTGATGTCAAAAAGATAAAAAGTGTGGTCAACCCAAGTCATCGAAATCATGGAAAAAGTCACGAAAATCAAGAAGGAGAAATAATCCGTAAATGGCCATTGTGGGCCTTTCGGTCAATTCGTATATACCCTTAGACAATGAAATCCAAATCAAATCGGAAAAATCCTAAAATACAGAATAAAGGTAGTTAAATCAAATATCAAACAAAGGGATCCGAAGACCGGTAGGTGAAAAATCCATGGAAGAACACATGAAATGTAGACTTATTCAAAACGGATGGACTGATGTACAAATACAGCAAAAACTATGTAGAATGAGTGAAAATGTTCCTAATGGGTAAATGATACTAAGGAATGATTTGGACAGCGATTATGCATGACATGATGTAATAACTAACATGCAAGTGCATGAATTGATGACACATGGGCAATTTGGTCATTACAGTGGTCAAATGTGATAAATGCATGTATGGGGATAACACATGGTCTAAAATATGCCAAAATGTATGTCAAATGTTAAGAAAATGTTATTTGCAAGAAAATGTGAAAAGGACAAGGTCTTAAAAGCAATAAAACGATGTAAACACAGTAAAGGACAAGTACAAGGACCAAAATGTAAAATTCACAAAAAAGGTTAGAATTTGGATCAAAATATATTCAGTGACTTCTATTCTAATGTGCAGATGATGAATCTAATGTGAATGTGGCATTAATATGTGTAAAAAATGCACTTTGATAATTTCTTGAAAACTCAGGGTTTAATGTGCTAAATTCACACATGAGTGCAAATATGATTAAAATATGAAACTAAAGATCAATTCACAGTGAAAACATGATTTTTAAATGAAATTTTGATTAAATGCAAAATATGAAATGCTATAAGTGGAAAATATCTGAAATATGTGAGAAAACAATTAAAACCCAAAATGATGGATTTAAAATTAATCTAAGGGAAGGGTCTGAATGCAAATTTCCTATGCTCAGGGATTGTATGTTAAGAACTTAGGGGCCTGCATGAAAATTTACATGGCTTAAATGTGATAAAAACAGAATTTTATAATGATCAGGGCAATTATGAAATTTTTTAGGGTCAGAATGCAAAATTCACAAAGAAAACTCATTTTAAAAAGTTTTGGGGGCTCAGAGCAAAATATCAGGACTTAATTATGAAGAAAACATGAATGCAGGGGATTAAGTGTGATAAAACATGCATGAATGGGACTAAAAATAAAATTAAAACGAGACAGGGTAAAGTATGCAATATTTACAAGAATAATAAAAGAAACAAAAGATTATTTAAAACAACAGGGACTTAAACATAAATAATAGGACTCAAATGTAATGAAAAAGGACTTAAAAGAAAACAATTTAAATCTAAGGGTCTTTCAAAAAAAAACTTTAAAACACTAAAAGCCACTGCCGGCGATTCGAAGATCGTCGACGGCAACGGCCTGGGAGGCTCATCTAAGCCCTCCTGGTGGCTGATCGGGGATCATAGGCACGGGGAATTTGGAGGAGGAGACGGGGAAGAAATCCAACGGTGGCGATCGAACTCCCAACGGTTGGAGCCCACCGTCGATCCCCCTTGCCGGCGTTCTTCTTCGGCGACGGGGACTTCCACAGCGGCGCATCTAGAGGCGGTGGCTTGGACTGACGGAGATCAGAGAGGCTACGGGGCATTGCGTCGAGACTGTGGGGAGATGCAGGCAAGGCTGCAATGGTTTGGGGTGCTTCGCCCTCCGCGGATTCCATTGGGACGAACTGTCGATGTCGAGGAAGGCATCGGGGCGGTGGAGACGATCCAGCGGAGATCGGATGGTCTTTAGAGGGCCGTGGGGAGCTACCGGTGGTGACGGTCCACACGAGGAGCTGGCGAACCGTTCCACCCACTGAGCGGGTTCTACGGTGGCGGTCGGAGGTTGCAGGGTGACGGCACAGTTCCTCTAATTAATCAAATGAAAACCCTAATTCAAGTCAAAACTAAATAAAATCCACTTAAAATCCAATTCATCAAACAAAAACCCTAATTCAAGTCAAAATTAAATAAAATCCACTTAAATCCAAATTAATCAAATAAAATCCCTAATTAAAGTCAAAATCAAATAAAATCCATTTCAACCAATTAAAATCCAATTAATCAAGTGGAAACCCTAATTAAAGTCAAAATTAAATAAAATTCACTTAAAACCCAATTAAGCAAATGAAAACCCAAAGTCAAGTCAAAACTATATAAAATCCACTTAAAATCAAATTAATCAAACAAAAACCCTAATTCAAGTCCAAATTAAATAAAATCCACTTAAAATCCAAATTAATAAAATAAAAACCCTAATTAAAGTCAAAATCAAATAAAATCCATTTCAACCATTTAAAATCTAATTAATCAAGTGGATACCCTAATTAAAGTCAAAATTAAATAAAATCGACTTAAATCCACTTAAAATCCAAGTAATAAATTGAAAACCCTAATTAATCAAATAAAAACCCTAATTAAAACACAAAACCTTAATTAAACTCAAAATCCTAATTAATTAAACCCAAAACCTTATTAACGTCTAAAACCCCTAAATTATAATCCAAAACCCTAATTAAACTAAAAACCCTAATTAAAATCCAAAAACCTAATTACACTCAAAATCTTAATTAAAATCCAAAACCCTAAAATTTAAAAAGTTATAACCTTAAAAATACCCTAAAATAAATAAAATCGTAATTTAAAACCAATTTATTAATCCATAAATCTCAAAATCCAAAACTTAATTCAAATCACAAAACCCAAATAAAAAAACTTGAAAATCAAAACCCTAAAATCCCTAAAAAAATCCCAAGACAAAAATAAAACAAAAAACCCTAAAATAATTAAAATCCTAATTTAAAACCAATTAATTAAACCCTAACTCACAAAATCAAAAACTTAATTCAAATCACAAAACCCAAATAAAAACTTAAAAATCAAAACCCTAAAATCCCTAAAAAATCCCAAAACAAAAATAAAACAAAAACCCTAAAACCTGGCCTAATTGCTAGGCCTAATTCAACCCATTACATTTCTTAGCCAGCAAACCTTATAGAAGAGGAAAATAATTCCGGTGATCCTTTCCGGCGACCTCCGCAATTTTCGGCGGGAACTCCGACGACATCTCGTGATCTTCAGAGCGAATCCTCTCATCCCGTAATCTCCAGCCAGCCTCCTCTAGCTCACGCCCGATCCAACGACACTCATCCGCTGGAGGGAGGAAGATCGACGACCCTGGGAAGTCTCGTTGGAGTATAAAGCCCGTTGCCGACGCGGAGTTTGAAAAAAAAAACCTTGGGACTGTCGTCTGAAACCCAGAGAGACCCACATCGAGAACCTTAAACCTCCCTGCATCCAGAGTGTCTCATCCATCCCTTTTTTGCAACACAGAAGCCCCAAGCCGTCGCAGCCAGAGAAGCAACCGAAGGACTCACCGTCGACCCTCGTTGGGAGAAACAACAACCTCGCCTTCCAGGTATTCCTCCCCTCTCTCTCTTTCATCCAAAGCATGCCCCCTTAGTTTTAGTGAAGCACCTTGGATCGTGCTTTGGCGAAGGTACGTCTCCTGTACGTTGCCGTCTCCCTCCGGTGATGGGTCCTCCATCACTGGGGGGACCCGTAGCCTTATGCGGTGGGTGGAGGTCCCTGGGACCTCTCCTACCTTTTCCTCCTCTTCCCGGAGCTTCATCGCTTCGGAGTGACTTCTTCGGCCTCCCGTGGACCCAAAGGAACCCTACCGTCGCCGCTGCTCTGCCGACCGCCGCTCCTTCGCTATAGAAGCCACTGGAGATCTCTGAATGCCCTCGTCGCTCACCACCTCTTCCAGAGGCTCCACCACCTCACCTCGCACCTTGCCAAGCCGCCACGTCGTCGACTCCGAGCCAGGAGCGCCACCCAAGCCTCTGTCGTAGTCTTCTGCGGCGCAGGGGATGGGTGGACCCCCCAGATGTCCTCAGCTATCAACGACACCACCAGGAGCCTCCTCGTGCCACCCTGATGCTTTTCCGACCTCCGCTCGGGCGTAGCCATCGTCGGAGCACCGCTGCAGTATCACCGTCGTCTTCCCCAGCACCGACAGGCCACCTCGCCGAAGTGCGAGGTGGGGGGAGCACCTCAGACCGCTCCAGTCTCTTACGATGCTCCGGAGACACCCGCCATGCCTCCCTCCAGCCTCTTGAGCAGTCGTCGGACCTATCCTGTCGCCGTGCCGCCGCTGGGCTGTCACTGGAGGTCGCGTTGGTGGATAAGCGCCGGTGGTCCTCCGGTGATATTCGAAGGGGGCTTATTTAGCCCAGGTTCTTTAGTTTTAATTTTTATTTCTTAAGTCCTTAATTATTTGCATTTTGGTCCTAAATTTTATTTTTAAGCCATTGTAGTTTAGATAACTTTTATTTCTTCATTTAATTCCTATAAGATTTGCACATAACTCCCTACATATTTTGATTGTTTATTCTTAATGCATTCATACATGTTTCATTACACCTAAACCTCTGATTTCATATTTTCTTCACAACTAAGTCCTAATATTTTGCACTGAGCCCCTAGAGTTTTTAAAAAAGAGTTCTTCTTTGAAAATTTGCACACTGACCTTGAGAAACTTCATAATTGCACTGATCATCATAAAAGTTCAGTTTTTATCACATTTAAGTCCTATAAATTTGCATGCAATCCCCTAGGTTCTTAACAAACAATCTCTGAGCATAGGAAATTCGCATCTAGACCCTTAGACTAATTTTAAATTCATCATTTAGGGTTTTAATTGTTTTCTCACATATTTTTGATATTTTTCACTTATTGCATTTCATATCTTGCATTTAATCATAGATTCCCTTTGAAATCATGCTTGCACTGTAGGTTGATCTTTAGCTTCATATTTTAATGACATTTGCACTCATATGTGAATTTTGCACTTTAAACCCTGAGTTTTCAGGAAACTACCAAGGTGTTATTTTCACACATCTCAGTGCCACATTGTCATTCGATTCATCATATGCACACTAGGACAAAGGCCAGTGATTTTTTTTAATCATGATTTTCCTTTTTTTTGCGAATTTTGCATTTTAGTCATTGTGTTTGTTCTTTATTGTGTTTACATCATTTTGTTGTTTTTCCTCTTCATGTTTTCTTGCCAATAACATTTTCTTGACATTTTGCATGCATTTTGGTATATCTCAGACCATGCATCATCCCCATACATGCGTTTATCACATTTGACCATTGAAATGACTAAAGTGCCCTTGTGTCAACAATTCATGCACATACATGTTAGTCATTGCATCAGGTCATGCATAATCTCTATCCAAATCATTTCTTAGTATCCTTTACCCATTTGGGTACATTTTCACGCATTTTACGTTGTTTTGGCTGCATTTGCACATTAGTCCATCCTTTTTAAGCAAGCCTGTATCTCATGTGACTTTTGTGGATTTTTCTTCACCTTGTTTTCGAAGTTCTTCTCCTGACATTTGATTGGGTCCCTTTTATTTTGTGTTTTCGGATTTTTCCTGATTTGATTTGGATTTCATTGTCTAAGGGCATATACGAACTGATCGAAAGGCCCACATTGGCCCATTTGCTTATTTTTTCTCCTTCTTGATTTTCACGACTTTTTCCATGATTCCAAGAGTTGGGTTGACCCTACTTTTTATCTTTTTGATATCAGTATGGTTTTTTGAACCATTCTTTATAAAACATCATCATTTTATGTGATTTTCTTCACACGTCACCATTTGCCTGTTTTATGTGGATTTCTTTGCAATTTTTCCGTTCGTATTTCCATGGTGTTTTCTGCATTTCTAATGATTTGGGTATGTTGTATTTTTGATACCCTTGATGCTGGTGTGATTTTCTGAATCATTCCATACAAAAACATTGTCATTTTATGTGAATTTCTTCACATGTCATAGTTTACCTATTTTATGCGGACTTCTTTGCAGTTTTTCCATCTTGAATTCCGTGATACTTTCTTTGATTATGACGACCTAAGTTGGTTGCATTTTTGACATTCTTGAGACCAGTATGATTTTCCAAGCCATTCTCGCCAGAATCTTGTCATTTTTGTGATTTTCATTATCGTGTTGCTTTTCTTGATTGCGATTTTTTATGTGGATTTCTTTGCAGTTTTCGCATACCGTTTTTGCACATTCATCCAGTCATGTCTTGGCATTCATATTAGCATGTTTAGAGCACGATATAGGCTCAGCAAGCGATTTATACTAGAAAGACCGAGTTTCTCGGACGTATGGGGGTGCCTAACAACTTCCTCCTACGTAATTGGAATCCTTACTCATGCTCTGGTTAGCAGATACCTGGTCTTCACATTTGCATCTCATGCATTCAGTTATTTGTGATTTTCTATCTAACAATTTTGATATGAAGGACATGGGGTAAAGCTCTTTATGTTATTGAGATAGGAATTTACCGTAACAGGTCTCTAGGCATGTTAGGGCTGTCTCAAAAGTTTTACATATTAAGTGTGTGAAAGAGGTTTTCAATGGAAAATAGTGCTCCTGGTAAGACACCAATTGTAGAGGGTGATAAACTAAAAAAATTGTAAGGACCTCAATAGGATTCAGAAAGAATTGCAATGAAGGATAAACCATATGTTTCAGTACTTGAGTGTCTCAACTATGCATAAACATGTACTCAATCAGAAGCTAAAGCAAAAGCTGAGGTGGCAACAGGGGCAGACACAAAGGAGGAGTGTCCGATGGCAGGAACGTCCTCCTGGACGGCAGGAGAAAGGGACTCGCCGGCATACTGGGCCATCGCGGAACGCGAGCGAGTGAGGATTGGACTGCGGCTAGGAAGAACAGGATGAGTCCTAGGACGAGCTATCGTCGGAAATGACGAATAACTCGGGGATGCGATCGACAGATAG
>JAMKQA010012933.1:0-16202 GCA_024699735.1 Posidonia australis
TAATATATTCTTCAAATAAATTATATAAATTTGTCTTTATTTTATCATTAAATGAATCTATATGCTCAGTTTTATTCATGTTACTAAAAATATCATCTATAAGTATCATACAATTAACTAATTTATGTCTAGGATCCATAATTAAAGATAAACATGCCCACATTGGAGGGTCACTCCAATAATTATTATATTTACTTTCCATTAATTTAATAATATCTACAAAAGCTGGAATATTCTTATATTGTTGAAAAACATTTGTAATATTAAATAAATTAATTAAATCTAGAGAACTTGTTGAATAATATTGACCAGATAATTGTTTAGTTGCATTATAAAATGATTCCAAAACCCAAAAATGAAGGGATTAGAAGTAAAGAATTTGAAAGGATTACAAGTAGAGAAATTTTGATGTTGCTCGCTCAGCTGGTGTTGCGTGGAGACTGAAGAGTAGATGACGGGGCGGAATCCAAAGTCAAACAGTGAAATCTTCACTTGAAAGTTGGGAGAAAGTTGTAGACTTATAGTTGAGAAGAGAAGAGAAGAGAAGATTGAATTGTGAAGAAAAATGAATGGAGTAGGAGGGTATTTATAGGGTAAATGGATGGATTTTTAACAAAAAAAAAAATTAGTCGTTAAATAACTGTTGAAAACGGCTACATTTTTTAACCGTTGGCAACGCACAACGGCTTTATAGTCGTTGCAGAATGGTGCGCTAGCCTGGTGCGTCAGATTGGTGCGTCAATCTTGTGCGTCAGGTATGTGCGTCTCATTTTTATTTTTTTAAACTGGTGGGCCAGCCCGGCCAGGCCCAGACAGATTTCACGGGCCAAATTGGGCCTAGTAAACAGGCCTTCGCGGGCCTGGACCTTGAGCCTAGCAAGGCCCATGACCCACAACAGGCCTGACCCCGCCTGACCGGCGGATTTATTTTTTGGGTCCAGGCGGCCCAGGACCGGTCCGGTCCGATTTCCATCTTTAGTGATACCACTGCCCAACAGCACCTTCAGAAAACTAAAAATTAATCGTGCTTATGTCAATTGACATGTTTTAATTTCTTTTGTTTGTGAGTTCTTGTTTGGTCTTAGGATATGTGTTTTTAGATTAATGCAGTTAGGTTAGTACAAGTATATATCTTATTTGGGTTGGAAATAAGTAAATTGAGCCAGGATAAGGAATCATCATATGGGAGAGTTATAATGTGAATTCTTTAGTTTTGACCTGTATTATTAGAGGTGTGGTTGATGGTCTTAATTAAAATCTCACTTTTTTAAGGAAGTATATTTCATCGTCATATTAGGATTTATCATTTGATCCAGGACCAGTAATTCCTGTTTCCCTGGAACATCTGCACATACTTCGAGGCCAGCGGTTGAAAAGAATATTTAAATTTGTAGACTTAAGTTCATAACTTAATGTTTATAATTCAAATACATTTGTTTGCAATAGTATAAATAATATTATGAGGTCAAGTTATTTTGCCTTTTTTTTTTTAAAAATGGCTGCCTTATTCAAATTATATTTGTTTGAATATAGTATAGGATGACTCTATCTGGTTTTTAAAAATTTTATAACAAGATATTTGCTGATTTTCGTCAATTTATTTTTTAAGAATATAAGAACAAAAAAAAAAATTTAAATTGTTTGCTTTAGATTCTATTTAGTTAAATTTAATATCTTTATTATGCTGTTTTATATTTAAATTTTAAGATCTTG
Organism: Posidonia australis; assembly: GCA_024699735.1. Lineage (NCBI taxonomy): Eukaryota > Viridiplantae > Streptophyta > Magnoliopsida > Alismatales > Posidoniaceae > Posidonia > Posidonia australis. The sequence goes on from JAMKQA010012933.1 coordinate 1,714, forward strand.
GTTATTTCTTTCTAACTTTTATTTTATCATGGTTTAACTTTTTAAATCCGTCGAGCAAGAATCCTACAATAATGGGATATTTCATTCCATTACTTATATCTATTAGAACTTTCATCATAGGATAATCTATTCCAGTTTTGTAATTTCTAGTTTTCCGGAGATACCTTCGGGTGATATGGATAATCTATTTTTTAAACTTGATTATCGTAATTTCTGTATTCGAATTCAAAAGGACTTGGATCAAATCTTGATGATTTGTTTTGCTTCATAAGTATCATCAAGATCTTTCAGTTGCAGGATTCCATTGTCTGTAACTGAAAGCTTTGAAGGTAAACCAAGAGCCAGCCAGGAAAAGGTATTTTTGTTCTAAATTTCTTCTGATTCCGAACCATCGATCTCTTTATATATATGCATGGAAAGAACTACACATAGTGGTTTAAGATCGTGTTATTAACTGGAACCAGGGAAGGTTCTCATAATTAATTGAATCTTCCTTCTTTGTCATGATTTCTGCAATTTACATCGGCAATTTGATCGTGTGTTTGTATTTCCAGGCGACAAACATGAGGAGCAAGATCGCAGAGGCCATAGGCAAAGCATGGAAGCAGATACGTCTCTTCCAACGCGACGGGACCCCAAAACCCCACACCTTCACTTGCCCAATCTGCATGGAACACCTCCCTCTACCCAAGCGATTCGACGACAAGAGATGCTCGCGCCGCCACCCGTTCTGCTCGGACTGCATCGCCCTGTACATCGCCTCCAAGGCCGGAGACAACTGCGGCGGCATCAAGTGCCCGGCGCCGGGCTGCAACAGGCTCCTGAAGCCTCTGGCCTGCCGGCCGATCCTCCCGGCCTCCGTCTTCGTCCGGTGGTCCGACGCCCTATGCGAGTCGATGGTTCTTGCCATCCCAAGGGCCCACTGTCCCAACCCCTGCTGCTCGGCTCTGGTGGTCGATGAGTGCCGCCGCAGGAGGGGAGGCGGCCCCGCCAGAAAGGCCAAGTGCCCGTGCTGCAGGATGCTCTTCTGCTTCCAGTGCGAGGCCCCATGGCACGGAGACGGTCGACTCTGGTGTACGGCTCAGGATAGCGAGGCCGGCGCCGTCTTCGCCGAGCTCAGGCGGAGGTATTATGTGAGGAGGTGCCCTGGATGTGGCCATGGCATCGAGAAACGCGGTGGGTGCCCCGTTGTAAAATGCAGGTACGTTAGAGTACTACTATATATACATACCCTGAGGAAAATGTTTTGTATAAGTCAATTTCTACATTAAATTCTACACAATAAATAAATTTTTGCAAGCTCTACTTCTTTTCTTCTTTGCCTTCAGGTGTCAACAATACTTTTGCTTCGCCTGCGGTCAACGAATGGGACGGTACCAATTGTATCACCGATGCTCTCGCAAATAGAGATCTTTGGAGGCTTTCTTTCTTCCTACGTGATCAAATGATTACAAACAAGTGTTTTTTTTTTGTTTTTTGTTTTTTTTTTCTGCTAAGTTTGATTTCATGGTTTTACTATTGTTGAAGTGAAAGGATTGAGATCAATTTGATTTCATGGGCCTGAGTACTTTCACTTGGTGGATTCGAATGTGAACTTTCTGCACTTTGGTTTAAGAATTGAAAAAAGGGAAAAGAAAAGCTATTTTGATTCTGGATTTCTTATGGAGTAGTGTTGGTTTACACACTTGGAGGAAAATACTGAAAATTATGAAATCTAATATCGTATTACAACTTGGAACTCGTACTACCATCTTCCTTCTCTTTTGTCGTCGTTACACGATGGTTCATTGAAGTCGTTATCTATTCAATTTTGCATTGGTATGCTCTTAATCTTGTTCTAGGAAAGTCGGACATGTCATAATTTTTTGTTTTGTATTTTACGTATTGATTTGAATGGCTCACTTTCACAGTTAAGCTTAAACTAGGCATGGAAAAGATCACAAAACATAATGATACACATGACTAGAATTAGGAGTTCAAATTGGTTGAGGTTGAGGTCCGTCGATCTCAACCTAACAATAGAAATCAATTTGACATATTATTTTTAGTAATCATTTGATAGACAAAAATGTTGTCAACTTGACAATACATACACACACATACATATGTATATGTGTTACACCTTCCCTCAACTTCTCATCTTTGTTTCTGTATTTGAATTTTTTTTGGTGATTCGGAGTTACGATTTTTGGAGCCATAGATCAAGCCATCGATGTTTCCCGCTACTCTTGGCCCTGCAGAATGATCCTTGTGAGGACCTACCTCACAGTCAAGGGCATCGAGGACGTTCTCAACTATCAAAAGACAGGACAGGTGTGGAACCATTAGTGTTTCTGTGTTTGTTTTTTTTAATGGTAGATTTGTTTCTGTGTGGTTTTTTTTTATGAGTACTGGTCGCAACTGTTGAAACCATGAGTGAAGATGGAGAAAAAAAGGAACCACTGGAATGGATTTAGCATTGTATTTCCAGAAGAACCAGCGTGTGTCTCGGATCTCAATGGCGAAGGAGAGGTGGATTCCGAGAAAAATTGTAGTGGTGGTGGTAGTGTCCTATATTCATAATTGTTTAATTTTATATTCAATTTAGTAACACTAATGAAAAATCTTACTAAATAGTATTACTTTTTAGAAAAAAACGATGTTACTGTTGATGTGTTGATATGAATCTCAACTTGGTTACATATGTGGTGGCACAACCAAACACAAGTCAATGCTTATTATTAATCCATATGAAAAATAAATAGTTGCATAAACATTATTACTAATTGGAAATTACATACGTCTTTGTGCATGCATTAATAGTCCATAATGCTTGAAGGTAAATAGTATTACTATACGAAAACAATTACTATTTTGTAATACTAAATTGTAAGCAGTATTACAAAATCAAAACAACATTGTTTGTTCATATAATATTACCAAATGAATATGAGATTGTCTGATCAAATGTACCATTATATTGAAACAAAATTGTTAACCTAATATCTCCCTCGTGAAATAGTATCCCTGAAAGTGAAAGTAACCCCATTTCTGTGGAAAAAAAACTGTTGTAGTTAAGATATTTTTGGAACGGATTTGAATTTAGAATAATAAAACATGAGTTACAAATATGAAAAAAACCAATGCAATCATAAATATATTAAAGATACGATTATCAAATTTAAAATTCCAAAATTAGTGTCATAAATAGATCACGTAACTACCAAATCAACTTCCAAATTTAAACGTGATCTAATAGTTTCTGTTATTTTATTAATTAAAAAAAGTAAAACCACTATAGATATGTAGAAGATTTTGATGGCAACCACTTGATTTAAATCCAATGTCTATAATTAGTCTTTTTTTTAAATAGTTAATTTGAAAAAAAATGCAACTAACTTGACCCCTACACACACACACATATATATAGATAGATAGATACGTGTATGTATATGTATGTGTTTGCTAAGTGTGTTTTTCCTTTTTACTAAGTATCTTCCTATTGCTTTTGTTGAGTGTGCCTTTTAGCTTTTGCAGAGTGCGTCATTTAAGTCTTTTCAGATCTTTTTTGAATTTTTGAGTCTCCTGGTAGATTACGAATCTGTTTGAATACTTACTATCAGAGATTAGGTTTCTACATTATGTAAGGCCTTGTTATTAAAAGGATAATCTTCGATCCTGTAACAGTCGACCCCGTTCATGAGTAGTCTGGTAAGTTGGGAGGTAGAATATGATGTTGAGTCTTACTCATTATTAGTTAAAGTCATAATCTTATAAAGTTCTTCAAATACCATCAGTTTTAACTATGATAATGTTGCTTGAGGATGATTTACTTAGAATTTTCTAGTTAATTCTTGATTTAGTTGAGCGAATATCTGTAGTTAAGAAATTAAGATTTGAAACTAATTTATCCACCATTTTATCGATATACATCGATCGAAATAAAATTTGCAATAAGATTTGGTGGTTTTACTCCAATTCCATCTCATAATTCATGAGATTTCAAATTCTTCAAATAATTGTAAGAGGTCAGCTTCATTTTGAAATGATTTGTTGATTTGTTCGAGCAAGATTTCTTCAATTGCCTATACTTTTCCCAAAAGGTCACAAGGAACCAATTTGATTTTTCAAATTGATTCATAAAATGGATAAACCATAAATGCTTCATCTAGTTATTTTGAATAAGAAGGACTTTTTCCCATGCTTCTTGACAATTCCAGTAATTATAACATTTTGGACCTAAAAATTTGAGATCATAAAATTTTCTAAAATGATTCGGATTTTGTATATAAATCCAGTCTTCTAGTGGAATGACATTCTCGATAATAATTTTAGAAAAAGCGTATTCTTATCTATTTCTTAATCATTAGAAATTATATTGAATTTTAGTACTTCCTGCTTCGAGAAGTATTTTCTCATAATATTTGTTGGTCTTTCCCAGCATTATAGGAATATGATAATACTCTTCTAGTAGATATTTTGTTGTCAGAATGCTAGTGTCATTACGTAGATCATTGGATTGTAGAATAACAAGATGATCCACATATTTTTCAACACATGGACTTTTAACCATGCTTTCCATTGGCTTGGTTTCTATTTCGTCCTTTTGGGTTTTTATTTTGAGAAATGGAGTTTTTCTTTAAGTGCCTCTCTATTGATCATTTGAATGACTAGTTACCACTTCTTTTTCTTTAGGGACTATTTTCCAGGCTCTTGCATTAGAGGTCGTTTCCCTACAGAAATTCACGAGATAAAAAGTTAAGGAGATGATTTTGATTTTCATTTATGAATTTTATTTCGAAATCAAATATTGAAAGGATGGCTTGCCATCTAGCGAAGATTTGTTTTACCATCATGTTTTTAACATCCTTTTTAAGAACATACTTTACTGAGGAATTTCTGGTTTAATAAGTCCCGAAATTTGGTAATCGTTAGAATTATTGCAAGGATTTTTTCTTAATAGTGGAATAATTTTATTGAGTTTCATTCCATATTCCAGACGAATGTATTACTAGTTGCTCCTTATCATTTATTTTCTATTTTAGAATTTCTCCCTGGTCTTTATCTGAAGCATCTGTTTCTATAATTTTAAAGGCATTTATATTTACAATCTTAAGATAGGGTAGAATTTTTACCCTTTCTTTTATTCTTTTTACTTCCTCAGTATGTTAAGTTGTCCATTCTAGAGGGGTTTTTTAACCCATCTTTCAGGATTTTCTTATCAAAGCAAGTTTTTTATAAAAGTTTGAGACATAATTTAAACATTCCAGAAACCTCTGCATTTGTTTCTTATCTTTTATTTCGTTTGGAAATTTGTCAGTAAAATTTATCACTCTATTAATGAGTGATATGGTACCTTGCTCAATCTTAAATCCTAGAAATTGGGTTAAAGTCTGAAATAGTTTTATTTTCTTTGACGATACAACTAGTCCATTATGTTTTATTACAAAAAAGAATACTTTAAGATGTTCCATTATTGATCAATATCTTGAGAAAAAATTAGCACATCATCAATATATACAATGCTAAAAGAAGCATAAGAATTAAAGATTTCGTTCATTACCTTCTGGAATTCAAAATGAGCATTTTTTAATTTGAATGGCATAACATTCCATTCGAAATGCCCAAATGGAACAGTAAAAGCAGTTTTGTATCTATCTTCCTCTTTTATGATCATGCTGGCAACTACTTCGTGCCTAGCTCGGGCGGCCAAACATACAAAACCAATAAGGTCAAAGCAAAAACCAAGGCAAAAGCTAAACAACAATAACAAGAAAGTAAATGGAGTCGCTACCTAATCTATTTGGAAGCGGGAGATAAGAAAAACCATGTGAAAATGAAAGTACGATAAAACAATGTAGATATGTTATGATCCGTGCCTGATAATCGCGACAAATAGCTTATTGCATGCCAAAGAAAGAGTAAGGATCCCTGTTATGCATGGAAAAGGTATTAGACATCCCCATGTGCTCGACGAATTGTTCTTTCTTAGTTATCTTGCTCGCATATGTGGCTAGTGGAAATGTAGGAATGGGAATGCCAAGTAATGTATGTCCTAAGGCAACATGCTTGATGCTATGCTTATGGATGCCCCATTAATCTTGCCTAAGATGGACATTTTATGCTAGATACCATGTCAAAAACAGAAAGAAAATATGCAAGAAAACTGATCAAAAATCAACAAACAAAACAAGAAAACCAAACAAATCTAGGCTCTAGCCCATTGTTTGTGCTCTGGACCAGGGCAGTGCGCTAGGTAGTTGTGCATAGGAGTTGTCCCTTCACATTGCGTTGGGTTATTGCGCCTCAAGTTCTCTATTTCAGACAGTGAACTCTCATCGCAAGATTACAGCTAGAAATAACTAGACCAAAAACCATGCAAACATCAATAAGGCTAGAACACACATCAGGGAACATAAAGATACAGACAAATCATGATGAAATGTAACAAATGATTCCCCCCATCTCCATATGTTTACCGTTGGCCAATGTTGATTCGCTAGCCTCAATGAAGGCTGGTGAACTCCGAAACATGTCTTCCAAGCAAGGAGGAGAGATAGGAAACTGAGAGATGCTAAGTGGATGATGCAAGGCTTGAAGAAAAACTAATCAGAAAACACATACAAGGTGTGCTTAGTATCAACAATTTGTTATGTGTCTAGATGACTTGTGCCAGGTATGTGCGCCACATACCTACACCCCAAGTACTTTGTAGCAAATTGCGAACTTCATTGCCATGATAGATGAATTTAAACATTAAAATCGTGCAAGTGGATGCTAGGGAAGCATGTATGGATGCAAGTGAGCATTCCTAGGGATTCAGAATGAATCCAAAATGCTCGACCACCTCTCCCCACCTCCATGGCTTGTTGCCGGAGACCATTGAGCTTTTCAACTGTGAGATGGGCTGCAAGCGTCGGCGAGCCTCTGTAGGGCATTTCAAGATAAAGGAGGAGGATGGAAATGAAGTGGCAGGTGCTATGCTATGTAGTGCAGGTGTGTGTGTGTGTGTGCATTTGTTCGTGTCCATTGGCCTTCTTGGGTGACATTGGGCTGCTCTACTTCCAAGGAGGTAGTCGGCCTGAACCCAATGGTTCCTAAGCCACGAGCTTGCTAGAACATCAAGGAAAGATGTAGGCACAAAGGGGTGTGAAGAGATGGGGTCAAGTTTGAGCTTAATAGCCGACGACCTCACTCAAACGTCGAGAACCCATCTCTGGTTCATGCAACAAAGATGCAATATCGATGCAAAATGAAATAGATCAGACCGACAAACAAGTATTAAATCATGCAAAGGTAAAGGAAGCTCAATTTCGTGAGGCTGAATGGATGGCTTACTTGTGTTGAAGGCCAGAGTGTGCCTCCCAGTGATGAAGGCTTACGGTGTCTCTCCGGGTGGCTTCAAACATGACTCAGCTGTGGGCAAGGTGAGGGAGCTAGAGGAATTATTCTCAGGTTCTCTCACAGGCAAGGAAGGCTCTCGTTTCTCTCCGAGAAGGTGCAAGGTGCTTTGCCAATCGTGGTTTGATAGTGCATGCTTGGGAGAGTAGAGGTGGGAGCGTGAGAGAATAGTGCCAACCGTCCTGTCTGTTCGTTTCTCCTCTCCTTTTATTTGCAATAATGGAAAGCCATAGTGTTAGGCAACGAAGAGCCATGGAACCCAAGACTTGCAGGCTACGTCAAGAAATGCGAATAAAGGCTTGGTTAAGTGGATTTTAATTGGTGAAAATGGAAGAGACGAGACCTTAGGCTTTTGGTCTAATGGTTAGGTTGGTTTTGACGGGTGTCATATGGGTAGGTTTTAAGGTGGTTGGATCCGTCACGACCAAAGCTAATTCTTTTGAAGAGGTTCACCTACAAGTGGCTGCAAAATCAGGATATCTATAGATGTCCCTTCTTGAGCGAAGTCGAGGGGATCAAGACCGATGCTCAGGATTGACAAGATACCCCACCTGAGTTCGTAAGAGAACTATGTTTGTTGTTGGCGCTGAGTTGTTTTTCTGATGGATGCACCGAAAAGTCATGACTCGCTATCGAAACACAAATACTGATGCAAGTGTGTTGCCAATGTTGATAACGCATGCTAATGCAAATGATGCGTGTTGATGTATGCGAATAGTGCATGTTGATGTAAATGGTGCATGCTGAATGCCGAGGCTGACATACTAAGCTCAGTTGGGAAATATGCGTGGTTCTATGCGATGCTGATATGAATGTTGGAAATACAATACCAACACAAATTGTGCAATAGCGATGTTAAAGCCGATGCTGATGTGCTAAAGCAGATGATGATGCCATGCAATGTCGAGCAACAAGTTGATGTCAGACCACCAAACTTGCATAGGAGGGCACTTAGACAAGACTAGTAGGTCCAACAATCGACAAAAAAGACATGATAAATTGTCGAACTCATCAATCAGATAGATAGAATTATCAGCTTGAAGGAGAAGAGGGACATGGTAAGTCAAAAGGGTTGCCAGCCAGGATGCCAAATAGTTTGACATTGGCTAAATGATGAATAATATATTCTCCATTGATTTTCAAAAGAACTTTACTATGTCATTTTTGCTTAATATATCTTTCAATTGAATTGATGAACTCATTATCTTGGTCCTTTGACATTTCTCCTTCCTCAAATTTTTCATTAGAAATTGATTCATTTTGAAATTCTAATCTACTTATTATTTTTGTTATAAATGTTGAATTTCTAGCTTCATTTCATTTTATTCCTTTTTTATTTATTCTAAAGTAGAGAACTTTTCAACTGTTTTGCCTGGTTTAACCTATCTAAAACTTGATCAAAAGAGTAATATTCTTCTTTTACCAATTTTCTCTTTTTTGGTTCTTTTAATAAATTGAGATATTTGTTTAATTGTTCCATTCTTTCCTTAAAATAATTTATTGCATCTATTGTTTCAAGAATGAATTGTTCTTCAGAGCTTAGGACATTAATTTCGTCTTTAGATTCACTTCTACTAGTATACATCTAAACGTGTAAAAATGCTAGGCCCTTATGGGCCTAGACCGGGCCCGCCCAGCTCGTCCATAAATACGAGCCGTGTCGGGTTGGCCCGTGCATGAAATACCCTCAGCCCGCCACAATCCATGCCCAGCTAATGGGCCGGTCCATGGGTCGGTCGTGGTCGGTCCATTGATTTTTAAATTGAAAAAATTTATTTATTATTAAATAATTAATGTATAAATTAAAAAACTTAAAAAGATATTTAACATTTTACATTAATAATTACATTTAAAAAATTATTTATTATTAAATAAATGAAATTTACATTAATATCCTGTATACATAAAAAAACTTGAAATTTACATTTTTACATTTACATTAGATATTCTGATATTCAACAATTTACATTTTTTACATTTACAATTATTACATTAATATATATCAAAAATTTTACAAAAGAAATCTATTCATATTTTTTAATCTTTAGCAGAAGCTCCCGTCCTTGTTGAAGTTGTTGTCTCTTTGTCTTTTGATTCATCGTTTAAGTTTAAATTTTGTAGACGATCAACTGCATCATACCAATCTTTCAAGTAAACAGAGGCTTCTATGGATTTTTCTGATAATTTACATTTTCTATCACTTAAAACTCTTTTTCTTGCAAAAAAGGCAGACTCCGACGCTACAGTAGATGCCAGAATCGTTAGTAAATCTTTAACCATCCTAGAAACTATAGGAAATCTAACAGCAATACTAAACCACCACTTCAATATCACTAAATGCACACTCACATTCTAAATAATTTTCTAATTCATTACTAGTTGTTAATTTTACATATTTTCCTTTTTCTTATTTAATCGACTTCAAAATGAACTACTACTACTATGTGATCTTACAAAACTAGATGTATGTGCACTAGAACTACTTTCACCATAATTATTAACATATTCTTCAAATAATGCATATAAAAAATTTCTTTAATTTTATTATTATATCCATCTAATTTTTCATTTTGATTCATATTACTAAAACTATCATCTATAAGTACCATGCAATTAACTATTCTAAGCCTACGATCCATGATTAAGGTTAAGCATAACCACATTGGTAGCTCATCCTAATAACTATTATATTTTTCTTCCATCATTTTAATAATATATTCAAATTGTGGGAATTGCCTATATTATTGAAAAGTATTTGTAATATTAAATAAATTAACTAAAACTAAAGAACTAGTAGGATAATATTGACCAGATAATTGATTAGTTGCAGTATAAAATGGTTCTAAAAATGCATGAATTACATTAGCATTATTCCAATCTTCATTATTTAATAAATAATTAGATCTTGAATTATTATATGTTGTAATTACGTTATTATAAGATAAACATGAAGTTAACGTATCATATGTTGATTTCCATCTATGTTGAACATTTAATTTAAATTTTTTAGCTTTTATACCTTTTTCTGCACATAAATATCTAAATTCTTGAAATCTTTTACCTAAAGCTTGAATAAATAATATAACTACTCTTATAATCTCTATATAAAGTCAAATGCAATGTATACATTCTTGTACAATTAAATTTAAAATGTGACAACAACACCTACAATGAAATAAATCACTATTTAATATAGGTTTTAAATTTTTTTTAATATTCCTACTACAACATTATTATTAGAAGCACTATCAAAAGATATTGTATTAATTTTATTATATATTTTAAATTCTTTAGTAATATCTTCTATAATATTTGCTATGGCTTTTCCAGTGTGTGGATGATCAAAAAGTTTAAAAGTAATTAATCTTTTTTGCAAATTTCATTCTATGTCTATCTAATGTGCTGTTAAATGTAAATAAGGAAAATTATTTAGACCTGTCCAAACATCACAAGTTAATGATATTTTACATAATAAACTAAAAAACATTCTAATTAAAATTTCTTTATCTTTTTTAAATGTTTTATATATTATATTTTTAGTAGTATTCCTAGAATGACCTTTAAATTATGGGTTTAAATAATTTTGTACACAACTTTCAAATCTTTTATTTTCAGAAAAATTAAAAGGTTATTCATTTTACACTATAAATTTTGTTACACCATATTTTGCTTCTTCTACATTATATTTCCAATTAATTATTCCACTAGAACCAACATGCAATTTTGATTGTCTTAAGTCTGTATTGTCATCTTTATTATGAGTAGTTATACATTTTATTAAATGCCTAGCAATATAACCTACACTCCCTCCCCTAGGACAAGTATATCCTGAACCACAATATTTACAATAAAATTTATTTTCATTTATGAGATCTAGGGTTACATATTCCCAAACCCATGAGCTTTGCTTCCTAGGTTTTTTTTAGTTCCTATAGATTGTGTTTGTGGGTTTATTGTGATTTGATGTTGTTCTGACTCTTGGGTAGGGTTATAATTAGGATCAAGAATATAATCATGGTGTAGACACCTCAATTTTGAGGTGACTCATAGATGAGCTTTCCAGATGTTGCTTTGGATGTGGCTAACCCTTGAATCCTATTAAACCAAATCACAACCTATAGCAGGCCCGCAGCTCAATTAGAAATCCAGACCAGTAAGGAAGAGCACCTAGCTAGCGCACCTACCTGGCGCACATACAGGGCGCCCAGCCATTTCTCAGGCTGCTGGCTGCTGGCTTTCCACCTCCCATGGTTGTTACCTCTACCAGCGAATATGCTATATGGAATCTTCTAGGCTTTTCGTCTACGAGGCTCCTTGCTTTCGTAGGAGTTACCCTTGAAAAATCCCTATATATAGACCCCATGGGCAACCATTTGAGGGGGCTGATCATCTTGAAAGATAGAGACACACACAGCTACAGCTAGTCTTCTCCAGAATTCTGCAACTATTCACTTGAGCTCCCAAGCTTTTCTTGCATCTAGAGATATTCTCAGTCCTTCCAAAGTATTAAAGAGCTTATTATCTTGGGTCTTTCTTTGAAGGAACATCTTGGACGAGGTAGGCCCTTCCCACTTTTCCTTTAAGTTCTTATTCTCGTGCATTGGAATAAAGCATGCTAGAAATTCCACATATAGTCTGATTTTTTTTCTGTGTTTTCATGAGGTTTCTATGATGAATTTACTTGTCCTCCTTGCAAGATGCTCTCCATGTAAATCTACATTTTTGTTTGCAAACATGTTTACTTTGTTTCTAGCATAAAAATCTACACTATGTTGCCTGCATGAGCTATCTTTTCCTTATTATATTCTTGGTATGATCATTACTTACATATGTTTTATTGGGTTTACTTGTTTCATGTTTGTTCTTTTGCATTTTGTATGCGTTTCTGCCATGAACCTATTAAATCATCTTGTATTTAATCAAATGATAGCAAGATGGCTTTGATCATACGCATCCTATCATGCTTTCAGCTTTTAACATCCGCATGAATCAACCTGCAATAGTATAAATCACCCATCTCTATTCTGGGTCAGATTGCAGTCTGATTCAGATTTTCTGGGGAGCACCTAAGTGGCGCACCAACCCAGAGCACCACTCTGGCGCACCATGCAGGAGCACCAGACTGGTCAGAGAGCAAAACATTCACTTTTGCATACCTGTTTGCATGGTTTTCTGAATGACTTTGAGCCTGATCCTTTTACTGCTCGTTCTTTGATATTCCATGGTTTTGCATGCATGTTTTCAGTTTAAAGCAAGATTGTTTTCTAGTGGTTTTCTCCCTTTGGATATTCAGTCCTTGGTCAAAATATGATAGGCTGGTTGCACTTTACTCCTACATGGAGAACCTTATGCATCAGCCCATGATCCAGTGACATGGCTGAGTCTTGCTTCTTTCATTTTAGCATAAATAGGTGGGGTCTTGTGTGATGCGACCAACCCTTGAGCACAAGGTCCACAAGTCATTGCACTTGCATTACTTTCACGTTTAAGGCATATTTTCCAAGTTTTGCGAAGGATTTTGCATTGCATACATTTCCAGAATGCATTCTCATGTGATTTGGCATTGCATGGATTTCTGTTTTCCCTCAGCACATCTTTCTGGCGCACAAAGGAGCACCTAGATGGTGCACCAGACTGGAGCACCAGTCTGGCGCACCAAACAGGCACACTGGCCTGTTTTTTCAGTAGCACATAGCCACTTTTGCATGGTTTTCTGGCATGATTTTTGTTTCGATTCGCCTCTGGTTTTTTCCCCTGGTTTTCTTCCTTGATATGCCAGGGAGGCATAACTCTATTTTTTAAACCATTTTATGTATGTTTGATTTCATTTGGCATATAGCAAAGCAAGGATGAAAAATCACTCGAAATTGATATATCTTTGATTTTATTCATGCAATGACTTTGCATCGACACTTGACCCGACATACGAGTGATACTTCTGAGCATTAAACACCACACACATTAGCATGGCATGGCATATCGCTTTCGGGCGTACAGCAAAGGCTGAAAAGTCGACATTTCATAAGCAAAAGAGAAACCAATAGAAGACCGATTTATCGGGCGCACGAGGGTGCCTAATACCTTCCCCGTGCGTAACAGGGATCCTTACCCATTTCTGGTTTATGACCTGCTTTTCCATTGCATGATTTGCATGTTTTATATGGTTTTCCTCGTCTTCCATTTTAATAAACTAGGTGACGACTCCTGCATTTGCATTTTCATTTTCATTTGATTTTTGTCGTGACTTTGCCATCCCCCGTGCTTTTGGTCTTTCGCGTCGAAGTCCTCGAGGCTGTCGTCGGCATGGTTATTATTGGATGGTGTAGTTTAGATGATATATATATATAGAGAGAGAGAGTATAGATCTGCTACAACCTCCCTTAATACAACCCTTTTACAACATTAAATCCTGACCATCCATCTAATCTACAAAATTTACAAAACCAAAAACCACACAAAGTAAAACCACCGTTCAGTTATTATTTCAAAATTCAAATAAAATAAAAACCTTCCCTCCATTTCAAAACCCTAAAATCTATTTAATCCAACCCCACCCCCATCCGAACCCTACAGCACCCCTCTCGTCCTCGGTCGACGCCGCTCCCTCCCCCGACCTCATCGACCCCCAAATCGACCCCTTCCTCCTTTCCATCGACCCCATCGCCAATCTTGCATACTCCCACCACCGCCTCTCGTCGTCGCATCCGCTCGACAAGTGCTGCGCGAGGTCTCTGCTGCGGGCGCTCAACGACAACAAGTTGCTGCGCAGACTCTTCGATCCGCTCGCGTCCCCGCTCCCGATCTCCATCACAAGATCTCCGCCCTGCCCGCCAGCGCGCATAGGGCGTTGCCCTGGTCCATCTTTAGGCCGGATCTGAAGACGACGTCGCCGCTCCCTGTGAACATCCGGCCTCGTCCTCGATCGACGCCATCATCGGAGACGGCGACTTCGGCCTCGTCTACAAGGCCGTTCTCCCTGACTCCACCACCGTCGCCGTCAAGAAGCTCTCTTCGGACGCCTTCCACGGGTTTCGGGAGTTCGCGGCGGAGATGGAGACCCTCGCCAAGATCCTCCACCCCAACCTCGTCAAGATCCTCGGCTTCTGCGT
>JAMKQA010012934.1:0-24354 GCA_024699735.1 Posidonia australis
CGGGGCCGGGCCGAGCTGGGCCGGCGGCCATTTCCGCGCTGTGCGCGGCCCGGCCCGGGCGGCCAGACTGGGCCTACCCGGCGGGCTGCAAAGGGCCGACCGGTCTGGCCCGGCACGGCCCGCGGCCGTGTTTTGCGGGCCCGGCCTGTTTTCCATGTCTAGGTGCGGCACGTCCTCAACCAGTTTGCTAGCTGCCCTGGCCTACAAATCAATCCCAATAAGAGTTCGGTGCTGTTTGGAGGGACTCTTGTGGACTCCAATTCGATTGCAGATGTATTAGGTGTTCTGGTGGGGAGGTTTCCGGTGAAATACCTTGGTTTGCCCCTTTCTTCCAAGCGTATCACAGCTGATCTCTGCAGACCCTTAGTGGAGAATGCTCGTAGGCGATTGGCAGGATGGCGAAGCTACTCATTTGAGTTACGTGGGTTGGTGTGTGCTCATCAGGAGTGTGCTGGCTGCTATTCCTTCGTACTGGATGGCTGTGTTTAGTCTACCTGCATCTACTATTGTTGACCTCGAGAGAGCAGTGTTGCACTTTCTGTGGAAGGATAAGCGATTGCCGGTGGTCACGTGGGAGACTTGTTGCAAGCCCCGGAAGGAGGGTGGACTGGGATTCAGGCGGCCCACTGACCTCAATACGGTGGCCATGCTCAAGCGATTCTGGTTGCTTGCTTCGAATTCCACTAGCCTGTGCGTAGAATGGGTGCATGCAAAGTATCTTTTCCGAGCTACCATCTGGTCTGTATGCCTCTCTCGCAGGTCCTCTTGGTCGTGGCGGAGCGTTCTAAAGGTACGACCACTTGCTGAACAATTGATTGAGAGGCCGGCTGTTCGTTGGTTACCTGACCCTGATTGTGGTTTCTCTGCAGCGTAGGCATGGGAGGCAATCCGTGTAAGATCGCGGATCAAGCAATGGGCGAAGGCTGTGTGGTTCAAATGCAACATTCGCAGGCATGCGTGCATTGTTTGGATGGCTGTATTGGGACGATTAAAAACCCAGGAACGGCTCAGGAGCCTTGGAGTGGTTATTGTCTCTAGAAGTGCGCTCTGCAGTGGTGAATATGAGGATCAAAGCCACATATTTTTCAGCTGCCCCTTCTCTGACCGTGTGCTACAGATGCTGTCTTCCTACCTTAACATTCAGCTCAATGGAGGTCTGGAATCTATTCTGTTGCGAATCCTTGACAGGCCAGTTCCTAGTCAGGCTGCTCCTCTACGTGCTATTGCTGCTGTAGTTTATTATCTTTGGATGGAACGCAATTCTAGATTTTTTGACATTGCCTACCAGCACAGAACGCCAAAGGTTTTCTGGTCTCATGTAGAAGGGATCCTTAGGCTGTGGTCGACTTTGCAACAACCAGCTTCTTTTTTGGCGCCTAATTTGTTCCCTTCTTAAGCCTGTAGTGTGTGTTTTGAGCCTCTTGGCTATTTTGTTGTAAGCTGGTTGTGGGCCTCATTTTGTTTGTTGAGGTGCAGGGGTGTTGCGTGTGATTCACTAAATTTGTACATGTTTTGACTATATTTACATACTCTTTCAAGGGCTTGCCCTTCTTTTGCTCTGCAAAAAAAAAAAAAAACGCCATAGGATTTTGGTCCTATTATGTTGGCCTTGGAGATCGGAGTAATGATTAAAAGGGACCTATGAAAGACAAACGACTGCAAAAACATTTGCCAAGAATGTTTTCATTAGTCAAGAACGAAAGTTAGGGGCTCGAAGACGATCAGATACCGTCCTAGTCTCAACCATAAATGATGCCGACCATGGATTGGCGAATGTTGCTTTAAGGACTCCGCCAATACCTTATAAGAAATCAAAGTTTTTGGATTCTAGTGGGAGTATGGTCGCAAGGCTGAAACTTAAAGGAATTGACGAAAGGGCACTACCAAGAATAGAGCCTACAGCTTAATTTGACTCAACATGGGGATACTTACCAGGTCCAGACATAGTAAGGATTGACAGATTGAGAGCACTTTCTTGATTCTATAGTCGGTGGTGTATGACCGTTCTTAGTTGGTGGAGCGATTTGTCTGGTTAATTCCTTTAACGAACGAAACCTCAGCCTGCTCACTAGCTATGCAGAGGTGACCCTTCGTGGCCAGCTTCTTAGATGGACTATGGCCACTTAGGCCACGGAAGTTTGAGGCAATAACATGTCTGTGATGTCCTTAGATATTCTGGGCCGCACGCGTGCTACACTGATTTATTCAACGAGTTTATAACCTTGGCTGCTAGGCTTGGGTAATCTTGGAAATTTTCATCGTGATAGGGATAGATCATTGCAATTGTTGGTCTTCAACGAGGAATTCCTAGTAAGCATGAGTCATCAACTCACGTTGACTACGTCCCTACCCTTTGTACACACTGCCTGTTGCTCCTACTGATTGAATGGTCTGGTGAAGTGCTCGGATCGTGACGACGTGAGTGGACGACATTGTGAGAAGTCCATTGAACCTTATCATTTAGAGGAAAGAGAAGTCGTAACAAGATTTCCGTAGGTGAACCTGCAGAAGGATCATTATCGAGACCCTATCGATAAGACCATGAACGTGTGACCGAGAAAATGGATAGGGCACCTGCCTCTTTCCTAGTCCGTCGTGCACCGTGCACAACTAACCTCAAGCATAAGCCATGACAAGCAAGACAAGGTATGCGGTTGGTACGCACATGCTATGGTCAAGCTCTAGATCCTAGGGAATCCTTAACATGACTCTCGACAACGAATATCTAGGCCACTGCATCGATGAAGGACGTAGCGAAATGCGATACTAGGTGTGAATTGCAGAATCCCGTGAACCATTGAGTCTTTGAACGCAAGTTGCGCCTGATGTCGTTAGACGGCAAGCATGCCTACCTGGGCGTCATAAATTGTGTCACTCCGACCAAATCCGGTACACGACCCTCGGGGGTGCAGTGCGGGGATGGTTACAGAAGCGGAAACAGGCTCTCCGCGTTGTGAAGCGATGGGCTGAAATGTTCATGGCCTTGTGATTTCTCGTGGGGATACATGACGAGAGGTGAATATTTTGTGGTCGTAGTCCTTCAGACGTCGATCAGTTCGTCGTGCATTCCTCACGATATCAACTAAAGTTCCACGTGCGACCCTTTTACGGTAGGTGAGCACCCACTGTGCTCCACCAAATCGCATAGAATCCGACCACGACCCCAGGTTAAGCCAGGCCACTTGCTGAGTTTAAGCATATTAATAAACGGAGGAGAATAAACTTACGAAGATTCCCATAGTAACGGCGAGCGAACCGGGATCAACCCAACATGAGAATCAAATGACCATGCCTTCCGAATTGTAGTCAATAGAAGCGTCCTCAAAGACGGACCGGCCCCAAGTCCCTTAGAAGGGGGTGCCGGAGAGGGTGAGAGTCCTATTATGCCTAGACCCTGTCGCATCAAGAGGGCATGTCGACAAGTCGAGTTGTTTAGGAATGCAACCCTAATCAGGCGGTAAATCCTCTCCAAGGCTAAATATTGGCGAGGGACCAATAGCGAACAAGTACCGCGAGGGAAAAATGAAAAGGACTTCGAAAAGAGAGTCAAAAAATACTTGAAATTGTTGGGAGGGAAGCGGATGAGGACCGGCGATGCGCCTTGGTCAGATGTGGAATGGTTGTAGCTGATCTGTCGCTCGACTCTAAACGTGAACCACCGTTGGTTGCATTAGCGGCCCAAGCTCGGGTGCTTGTCGCCCATGAGACGTCGTTGGCTCGACTGGAAAGTACGACGTGCGTTCAGAGCATACCACCGTGCACCTGCACGCCCGTCGTGGTGGCCAACAAGCTCCCCATCCAACCCTTCTTGAAAGACGAACCAAGGAGTCTAACATGCGTGTGAGTCAACAAGTGGGAAAACCCATAAGGCGCAAGGAAACTGATTGACAGGATTCTCTGCGTGAGGTGCACCATCGACCGACCTTGATCTTCTAAAAAGGGTTCAAGCGTGAGCATGCCTGTTGGGACCCGAAAGATGGTGAACTATGCCTGCGCAGGGCAAAGCCAGAGGAAACTCTAATGGATGCCCGCCATGATACTAACATGCAAATCGTTCGTTTGACTTAGGTAAATGGGCAAAAGACTAATCGAACCATCTAGTAGTTGGTTCCCTCTGGAGTTTCCCTCAAGATAGCTAGAGCCCATGAGCAAGTTCTATCAGGTAAAGCCAATGATTAAAGGCATCGGGGGTGCAACGCACTCAACCTATTCTTAAACTTTAAATAGGTAGGTCAGCACAGTTGCTCGATTGAGCCATGTTAAGGAATCTAAAGCTCCAAGTGGGCCATTTTTGGTCAACAGAACTAGCAATGCAGGATGAACCAGAAGCCGGGTTACGGTGCCCAAGTGCACACTAACCAAGAACCCACAAAGGTTGTTGGTCGATTAAGACAGCAGAACGGTGGTCATAGAAGTCGAAATCTGCTAAAGAGTATGTAACAACTCAACTACCGAATCAACTAGCCCCGAAAATGGATGGTGTTGAAGCGTGTAACCCACACCCGACCACCAAGGCGATGGTTAGGCCCTGATGAGTAGAAGGGCGTGGTGGCTACAACAAAACCTAACGCATGAGCCAGGTGGAGCGATTGTCAATGTGGAACTTGATGGTAGTAGCAAATATTCAAATGAGAACTTTAAAGGCTGAACAGGGAAAAGGTTCCATGTGAACAGCACTTACATACGGGTTAGTCAATCCCAAGGGACAAAAGAAGCCCATCAAAGAGTGCACTCGCGTGCGAGCTCTGAAAGGAAATCAGGTTAAAATTCCTAAACCGAGATGTTGCGATGGATGGCTGGCAACGTTAAGGAGTCCAGAGATGTCGACAGGGGCCCTGGGAAGAGTTATCTTTTCTTTTTAACAGTCCGTCCACCCTGGAA
Source organism: Posidonia australis (assembly GCA_024699735.1). Classification (NCBI taxonomy): domain Eukaryota; kingdom Viridiplantae; phylum Streptophyta; class Magnoliopsida; order Alismatales; family Posidoniaceae; genus Posidonia; species Posidonia australis. Next base: position 4,882 of record JAMKQA010012934.1, read on the forward strand.
ACGGCTCAGCCAGAGGTAGGGTCCAATGGCTGGAAGAGCACCTCATGTCCTGTGGTGTTCGGTGTGCCCCTGGCGGCCCTTGAAAATTCATGGAACCGAGTGCCGCCCACGCCTGATCGTACTCATAACCGCATCAGGTCTCCAAGGTGAACAGCCTCTCGGCGATAGAACAATGTAGGCAAGGGAAGTCGGCAAAATAGATCCGTAACCTCGGGAAAAGGATTGACTCTAAGGACTCGGCACAGGGGTCTCGGTCCCGAACCTATCGGCTGTAGGTGGTGGGGCGAGAGCAGGTCGCTGCATGCTGACTAGGGGACGGACTTGGAACGACTTCCTCGGGAGCCTTCCCTGGGCATGGAACAACCAACTCAGAACTGGTACGGACAAGGAGAATCCGACTGTTTAATTAAAACAAAGCGTTACGATGGTCCTGACGGATGCTCATGCAATGTGATTTCTGCCCAGTGCTCTGAATGGGAGTATAACACTCTACTTGTTCCAGGTACCGAAGACCTAAGATACTTTCTGGACCTAGGGAGTACGAAATTTCTGGATAGTTTCATGATACGCCATATAGTCCGAGTACCTTTATGGGTGCTGGCTAAGTTTAAGAGTGAGGAGCCTCTAGTGATTTGGAACACTGAGCTAAGACACCAAAAAGGTGTATCCTGTAGTTCGTCCTGAGAGATAACAGCTTGCCGAAGTGGAGTGAACAACTTTCCTAAATGGAATTAGCTTTTAAGAGTCCCGTAAGTGATAGAACTACGCGACGAACAAACTCCTTTACAGGAGAGTTATCTGTGGCAGTACAGAAGCTGTGGTAGTTCCTCAGTAGACTACTTGTGGCCAATGTTGGTTGATTGACATCGGACAGTACGACACGTTGTTTAACTAGTGATTTGCTGAATCCTAGTTCATGAAATCAGACTCTGACCTAGAGGCATAGTTCACAAAATCGACACATGTCGACGAAATTTCGCCGACACATGTCGGTCATGCAAGTTTAGGACACGACATTAAAGGATAAATCGAGGAATGCTAAGTTTCAATGGGTGTTTCGATCCCGAGTCGACCGACACGTCAAGTTTTTATAACATGACAAACTCATGTCATCCGACACGTTACAATTTAGGTAACGACACGAGTAAAATTTTGCCCTAGACATCTAGACTGCTATTTCTTCCCTTTCTGAGTTGCTCTTCCTGCTTTTTCTCCATTCTGAGTTGCGTTTCCTCCTCCTGCTAAGTTGCTGAAGCTTCTCTACTGAAGATTTTGTTAAGTTTTTTCCTCCTATCCCTTCTTCAAGGTCAACTGTTAGGCTTCTTCTCCTTGGTAATATACTTTGTTCCCTAGATTTTGCCTTTGTTTTGATGTAAAGTTACATATTACACATAGAGCTTAGGTATTAATACTAAGATCTTTTGTTTTAATGTAAATCTTAGATATATTACATAAATCTAACATAAAAAATGCATAGATATTAGGTTTTTTATATAAATTTTTATTTTTTTCCTGTTGTAAAAATACATAGAACCTAACAAAGGTAAAATCTAACCTAAAAATTCTATAAAAACATTAAAAATCAGTAAATAAAAATCCGTACAATATTTATAACTAAAAAAACAAAAAATCAGAATATTTTGTAAATAATTAAAAAATCAAGAAATATTGAAAACTTTGAAGAACATTCAGATATTTCATATATAAGCTAAGAAATGAGAAAAATAATAAAAAGTTGAAAAAATGAAATTATTTTAAAATTTTGCAAACAATCAAAAATAATATTAAATGTATAAATTATTAAATAAAATATCTTAAAAATTTGTAAAAATCATAGAAATTAAAAAAAATATGGAAACATATTTTAAATGCATAAGTATTTTTTCATATAATTAAATTCATGAATCTCAACATAATGGAAGTGGCAATGAGAAAAGAATTGCTAGATCTGATAATTCAGGATGGTTGCATGGATATGTTGTCAACGACGACAGACAGAAAACAGAATATAAGTATTGTGGGAAGAAAATAATGAGTAAGGATATTACAAGATTAAAACATCTTATTAGTAAATACAGTAATGTCAGTAGGTACAACTCATGCTCAACAATCATTAGTGATCAGATGAGAGAGTTACTAAAGAATATAAAATCCAAAAAAAGTGATAAGACAAAAAGAGATTAAAGATTTAAGAAGAATTTGTTTGATGAAGGAGAATATGAATCCATTGTTGTACCAGATTTAGAAGATGATACAATGTATCCTCCAGATTGTCAAATTCAAGATGAGAAAGACATGTATAAGAGAGCTGTAATGGAGTCAAGAAATGAAGAATAATAAATAGAAAAATTCAGAGATTCCATCGTACTGGAAGTGTAAGGGGAAGTGGAAGTGACAGTAATAATGCACAAAAAGAAAAGGATAAAAGCATTACAAGAATGTTTAAAACATACAGTCAGAAATACGATCGTTCAAATTCAGCAATATGTAGAACTAAAAAGTCGAAGCAGAAGACTATCAAAGACATGTTTCGAAATGCCAAAGAGAGTTGGTCAAACTGTGGCCAAATACATATTTTTCAATGCTATTCCAACAAATACTACAAAAAGACCGTATCTACAACATGTGCTTCATGTAGCGGTCAGAGAAGGGACGGGAGTAAAAATACCTACTGATTATGATATAATAAATAAAAATCTTAAATCAGAAAAGAAAAAATTAGAAAGTTACATTGATAGCTTAAAATGATAATTGTCAACTTATAGGATCACTATCATGTATGATGATTAAACAAGTACTAACAGAAAATAAATTATCAACTTCATGATCAACTATGATAGCTGTACAAATTTTTTAAAGTTCATTAATGCTTTTGATGTTATCAGAGATCACAGATATCTCTATAAGCAAATAATAGAAGTCATTAAGCAAGTGGGACCGTCAAATACGATTCAGATTATCACCAATAATGACAGTAATTTCAAAAAAACTGGTGAAAAAATCATGTCCAAGTATCCCTATCTATTGGATACCATATGTTGCTCACTGTATTGATTTGATACTCAAAGATTTTGGTAGGACAAAGCTGGTGAAGAAGATTGTTAGAAAAGCAAAGGTTGTAACAAATTTTATTTACAATCACTTCTACGTATTGACCTTTATGAAGTCACACGAGTATTGTAATGATGACTTAATTTAGCCTGAAGTTACTCAATTTGCAACAAATTACATTGTTCTTCAATTAATTATTGATAAAAAGAACGAAGTAAAGTACATGTTTGATTCACAAATCAGGTATCAATATCATAAAAGTGATATTCCAATTGGTAGGAAAATAACTTCTATAATTAATAATAAGTCTTTTTGGGAGGATGCTCGAAAGGTAGTGAGTATAATGAATCCAGTTTCAAAGGTCCTTCATCTAGTGAATGGTGATAAAAAACCTACAATTAGTTTCTTATATAAAGCAATGAAGTTGATGAAAGACACTGTGAAAGATGTTGCATACAGAAATTCAAAGGGTTACTTGAAGATTATCGAAGAGAAAGATGGTCCAACATGCTTCTTCATACTTTGCATGAAGTTGGTAACTAGTTTAATATATAGATTCATATTAGTCATTACTCATAATTATGTTTACATTATAATTGATTGTTTAATAACTTTTCTTTATCAATGTAGTATACTTTCTGAACCCACAGTTTCAATACGATCATGATCTCAAGAATCATACTGATTTACTAGCTACTATGAGAATGGTGATAAAGAAATTAAAGCCAAATGTAGACATTCAAATAGAAGCGTTGAATGAAATTAAATACTTTAGGAACCAAATATTCGAATTTAGAGATCCTTAGGTAATTTGTAGTCGTACTTTGATAACTCTAAGTAATAATTTGTATATTATTTATTTTAGTTCATAATATTACATCATAATCTGGATAATAAACTAATAATCTAATATAATATTTCAGGCAAATAGTGGATGCTAAATGGAATAGATACTCTAAATTTGAAAAAAATTACAATAAAGATTTTATCTCAAACTACCTCAGCTTCAGGTTGTGAAAGAAATTAGAGTATATTTAATCTTATCCATACATAAAGAAGAAACAGATTGAGAACTCAAAGATTAAATGATCTTGTATTTGTACACTATAATATGAAGCTGAGAATGAAACATATTAGAGAGAGAGAAGATAAAGATCATTTTGATCCAATTGATTTGACATATATATACAATGAAGATGAAGATAAGAATATTATACTTGAATGGTTGTAAGAAAGTACTAGATGAAAAATAAGGTAAACCAAACTCAAGATTTACTACTCAGAAAGGCATTAATGTTGAAAAATATATCAATTCATCTGAACATTCTCGTAGTGGAACTCTAAGCTTAGGTGGTGACAATGATACAAATAATTCCTCACAACCATTAGATGATGATAAAACTGGTGATAGTAGATATATAACTCCTAGAACCGAAGACCTACAAGGAGAAAGTCAAAAGCCACTTAGTCCATTCATAGGAGAAGATGAATTCACACATGCCACGCAAAATGAACATCATAGAGCCTGACAACCATCAAAACTTGATCCTTTGCCGTATCATTATAAAATAAAACCTCGTGAAGACACAACGACGATTCAAATTCTTGGAGTAATCATACTAAGAAAAGTTTATTAGAGTCACTTGATTCTCTAAATATCTATAATCCTACAGACCCTTATGACTACAGTTCTTATAGAGATCGTTCTTATAGACAATCAGATTATACTTCTGAAAGTGGATGAATAAGAACTTCATCTTCCTATATCCCAAGCCAACAAAGTGAATAAGATATGAGTTCCATCTTCAACTATGCACCACCACAAACAAAATATGAGTAACAATCTTATCAAGGTCCTCCAAGTTAAGATTACTTCCCCCAGCAGCTTCAACAAGTATTTATTGCACAGTATCCACTAATATGATTGTTGATTCAGATTATTACCATTATATTATGGAATACCTAATATATTATAGTCATATGTCTTAGAACAGCTATGTATTATAAAAGGAGTCCCAAATTCGATAGTAAGTTCAACGTAACGACAACATAACTGAACAACGAGATAATATTGATAAACTAAAACATTTTTTCTGGTATTAAACATATATGAAGTAACTTTTATGAGTACTTATGTTTTAAACATTTATTACGCATTTTATATATTATTTATGCTTCAGAATATTTGTATTAAGTCTATATAAAGTATTCCACTATAATACATGTTTAAAAAGTTGATTTAAGTAGTCTTAAATGTAGATTATTGTTTACTTTAACTTATTTTAGAGTTTCAAAGCAAAATTAGAAGTTTTTTTATTATTTCCATGAACTTCCGTAAATTTACCATGTTTCCACCAACATTTCCATCGATGCCCGACACATTTTCTATTTTTGTCAGACTGAAATCTGACACAAAATCGATGTTTAGAGCCATGCTTATAGAAGATTGTGGTGTTGCACTCATGTGAAGTTATGTTTTGAAGTAAAGGCTCTATGACTCTGGCAATATTGCTTTAGTCTAGAGAAGACCGTGTTGTGTAGAGCAAAAGCTCTATATTTACTTTTGTGTTCTTATGGTTGTTGTGATAAAAGATCTAAATACCATAGAGTGTGTCCATGTCTGATCTGCACAAAGAGTGTGTGGAATCAAACTGTAGACTTTGCTATGACTTTTGGACTCGATTTGGCAAGAATAATTATTTTAAGTGTACATAAAGGATTTTGAAAAGAGCATACATATATGATTTTCAGAGGAAAATAAAAGAGTAATTTTGAAGACATGATTTTGAGATTTTGGTACCTATCTGGCAATAATAGATTACCTAAGTTTCGTGTTGCGACATCTAAGTGAGATATCTATGCTTATTTGCTCTTGACATGATTACGCATGCTTCCTCGACATTGTTTGTCGAGTTGTTTAGGCGGAGTGTGTGTTGGTTGACCGTCTTAAGTAGTCATTCATGTATACTTTGTTTTGTGATTTTGTAAGTGTAGGAGATAGGAATTGTTTCTACTAGTACACATAGGAGTAGTCATGCTGCTATACATCAGGGATTCTAGTGAGTGTTTCGTTTAGTTTTATTTCAATTGTTTATTAGATTTACTTCTATTGAATGTACTTAAACTTAATTGTATAATTAGTGTAATTGTTAGAGAATAATAACAAAATGAAAAATGTAACTACATTTAAGTAGTAGTGACTTGATGATCGTTATACATTCTCTCCCCACTATCTAATACAACTGTATCACTGTATCAGACCAACACTAGTCACTTTTCAAAATCAATATTTACTCCAGCCTATCACTTTTCCATAATGTTAATTCTTTACTTCAACTTGAATAAGACAGCACGAAAACAGCCTGAATAATGTTTTGGAAGGAACACAAAAGTCCAATCTCCAAAAAGGTAATGGCATCCAAAGAAACAATATGTAGAAAACATGTCAAGGGATAAACCTTTTTCATAAAAAATAGATTTCTCAATTTAGACTTGAACTAAAATGGACTCAGATGGTAACAAGTAATCGAATCCTCAGTACCATGCAATACTTACATGGTTAATATGCCTTTTAAGAAAGGAAGCAATGCCTCTAATTGCTCCAGATTGGCAAGCCCTTGAACAAATAAAACTGGAATGAGGAAGACAACTGTAAGGATGGTAGATGCTACTATAACCACCAGCTTTGAAATCCATCTTTTCATAAAGGAAGCTGAAAAGAAAGGCCAGTACACATCACGAGGTTCAGGAGCCTGCTCTGTGACCCACTGCGTGGGATTGACTGATTGCTGGATGTGGACAGCAGTTGCCATACCATAACGAGATCTGAAGCAGACAAAGGCAACAGGGACTTCCTATTTACATGAATAACCAGAATTAGAAATAGATAGCCTGCCATGGTGGATCAGTGATAGTTTACTTCAGCAGTTCAGCACCATATAAAGAAGCTAATTTACTATAAAATAATCAGTCTAAAAGGAATGAAAAACTTAAGACTTAAATTTTTCATAAATACAGTTGATAGATGACCTAAGATGATCACTTAAAGACTAAAAAGACATTCTACACATGTCAAGTATACAACTCTATTATAATCATTCTGCTACCTAAGTTGTCTCACTAGCATATTTTTTACAAGCTCCTCGAGCATGCATATTAGAAGTGTTTAAATTGAGCTACCAATAAAAGCAGATATCATGCAGTGAGGAGGATCAATGCATGCAGAACAATAGATTGGTGGGGTGAACTGCTACCTTGTGTATGCAGGATATCCATCCTAGACACTACAGACATATTTGCCTAATTGACACGTATGGAGGAATCAATATTGGACTTATTGTGTTCTCAGCTATTTATGTGAGTATTGATCATTGGGGATCTAGAGAGAATCCATCTTATGAGATATCTGAGTGATCAACAGAGGAAGAGGCATGATTTTGTAATTATCACCAAGTAAAGATGAATATTCTATGATAGCAGGAAGTACTTTGGCCTTGAACTGAATATTCAAGAAGAACAGATTGTTCCAGGCTTCCAGCCCTTGTACTATCAAGAATTCCTTACTGAGTTACTGTTGCATTGGAACAAATTCATCTCCAAAGCTTTTTTTCGTTCCAATATTTTTCTATTGGAGCCCCCCTCATTCATAATTCAAATAATTCCTACTAAATAATCTTATTAATTAATAATGAAAAACGACACCAAAAAGATCATAAATTAGATGCATGCATTGCTTGGTGCCTTTTCTGCAGGCATGTACAAGGTCAGGGAAGCTCCACAGCTCAAGTGAATTGGCAGACTGTCAAATTCCTTACCTGCATGGATAAACTGATCGAGGGAAATAGAACTCTTCATCAGTAGTCTTCACCAAATCTCTCCACCCACAAGAAAACAAGCAATAACAGTACCAAGCAAGAAATAATTCAAATTATTGAAGGGAAGTAATGGGCTGCATGCACTTCATTTTTTGTTTCTTTTTTTCAAAATTTAATCTTCAGGATTGACACATCATACTATGGAGTACAAATGTTTAAATTTGCAATCCAATCACCATAACCCCTTCATCTAAAAGTCCTAACTCTTAGTAAATTTCAGCCACTAAAATTAAAGCTTTAATTAATCCACATTAAGATAAGTTCTTAAAAATGTGTAGGAAGACTATGGTGTAGACCATAAAGTGGATTGCATGGTGTTATCTTTAGATTTAGATTATTAATCTAAAACTGCAAAAACCATGACACATACGCCTATTTGGCTTTATGTTTTTTTATTGCCCCTTTTCTGTCTGATAAAATATATCAACATTAGAAAATAATTTCTGGATAGTGTACAAGACACAAATAGAAAGCTCAACAGAACATCTGCATTTTTAGTTTGAGATGGGCAACGAAAAAAGAAGCTAGTCAGCCAATATTATATAAAATGAAATAAATATGGCTAAGAACCATGTCGAGTAAATTAATGTAGTCATGATTGTTGCCAGAAGTCAACAAAAAATTACCTCTCCACTTGATGAAATGCCAGATTGTTCTATCCTCAGATTCTCTTCTAGATTGTCCAACTGCTTCCCAAGGTGTCTGACAGGATCTGAATTTTCCCCAAACAGTCCAAGGAAGCCCCCATCATAAGATCTTTCAGGGGTTTGTCGTCTTGATTTTAAGTGAGCTAGTTTTTTATACATCTTCTCAGCATCATTCTGTGAAGGAAATTATTGGCAAGCACCTCTATTAAGATGCAATGATTAGATAATGTTCATGAATAACACAAGGGATCTACTTGTGTTTGGTTTTTAATGTAAATTGTTATCATGTTTCATATTTCATAATATACTATGAATTAAACAGAGAGAACGGGTTCACCTTGATAACCATACATAATGGGATTACAGCACTGTGTTGTTCTTTCATAGCATACCATGTTAATGAGGCATCATGATTGTACATGGTGAATAATGGAAAAGCAATGTAAAAGAATTTTCCAGATTCTTGAAATATAGCAATTCAGAACAACTGTACTGGCATAGAACAAAATCATAAAATGAGAGTGCTCCTGGAAATGATAATCATGCTAGTGTTTGGAATGAAGGAGGTCCATGCCACTGTTATTATCACCTTTAAGAAGATGGGTCAAAAGCACTTGTGAACAATTAGGACACGCACAAGCAAGGTTCTAAATATCGATTTCATGTCGGACTTCAACAAATTGAAAAACAGATACGTATCAACAAAATATTGGTATGTCAGTATTATGTCGAGAGAAACACAGTAAAAAAAATTCACATTTGTTTAAAAAACTTCTATATCAATATCGTCTCAGAATCGAGTAAATTGAAAATAAGACATGTATCAGCAAAATTTCAACGACACACGTTAACATTTAGTACTATGCATACAAGTAATCAATGTTAGAATAATCAAAAGAAAATGAGAAAAACAGAACTTCAAAAGCAATGCAAAAAGAAAAAGCATGAAAGTTTAGGATATTAAATTGTCAAAAAATATTCAAGCCAACCAAATGCAAACTAACACTTACTAGTACACTGCCATATTATGATTTTTAAATTAATAACAACAGATTCTGAAACAAAGAAAGAATATACCGGTGATAAATTAGAAAGCTCGTACCATAAGACTACGAAGTTTGCTTGTTCGACGAACAACTAAATGTGACAAGTAAATAGAAGAATGGTACTCTGTAAAAAACCTCCCCACAGCATCGTTGAAGCTAATCCCATCGGATGTTGGAAAACCACGAACAAGAATGGTAAAATGATGTGGTTTTGGTGAGGACGCATAGAAATATTCCAGCCTTCTAGAAGATATGTGTTTATACTCCTGTAAAGGATTTCACAAGTATGTATTTTTAATATTTTGTATCCACCATAGTATGTTAAAACAGATGTGGACAATCATACAACAGCTGAAGTACAAGTCTGTAACAAATAACACTAAGGTGCATCAAATCTAAGTAAATATCAGCAGCCCCATACTAGACAAAAATGAAGAAAACCAGTTCCTTTTTTTTTCGTAACGAAGAACCTGAGAGACCCCACCAATTATGATAAGACCTGCCAGTAAACTCCAGGTCTGCAGGGCCCCGTTACCACTCGACACCAAGAAAGTCATAGGTCACTGACCTAGACGAGAGAATTATAGGAAACTAAATTCCCGTGAGCTCCAACACAAGACCCCCAGAACCAGGGAGAGCTCCATAGCCAGGGCCCAAACCACTGAGCTATGGGTCCAAGCTCAGTGGATCGTTATTTTGGAGGGTTTCAATCCTGATAGAGAGTGAAAGAGAGGATACTCTAGTTGATGTATCACTTAGGACCAAGGCAAATCTACGCAGATAAAGAGCATGCACATATACATAATAATATAAGCCATAACAAAGTTACAATAATAGGACTAGTCCCTCTCTCAAGGTTGCAATGACGAGGTTGGATGATAGAAATCTATGTTACCCTTTTGAGACTATATAAATAAAAAGTTAGCTTCATAGAGCTCACAAACAAAATGGAGATGATCTGTGATGAAAGGACGTCTACACAACATGCATTGGAAACTCATCCTTGACCACATTAGAAGTGTTACAGTATTCATATTAGTATAGCTTATATTATCCCTTAGTTTATACATAACTTGCATTTCTTTTGTTCTCTCCAAGCTATATGCCTCCATAAAAGAAGCCTTAATCAACACATAATGCATATTCTATTCTTCTCTTCTAACATGGTACTGGAATGCTAAAACCTAATCCAATGCTTTTCACTCTACTCTCTTTCTCCTACGCTCTCCACCAAAGATCATCAACCAAATGCACCCAGCTTGTGCCACTAATCAGCTTTGCCGTCAACTTGTTGGTGTTCTCCATGACTGCCTCAATAAAGCTAAGACTGACCCACATACCTTTTGGCCTGATCAGATTTTAGGATGGGCTGGATCGACATTTTGGCCAAAGCTCCATTATGGCCTGGCATCCCTAAGGTCCAGTCTGTTTTGTGCCAGGCCTGGGCTACATTTATGGCATTGGACTCTATAGGTATGGCCTGCTCCAAGACCCAATGTTTTCTGCTTGTCTGAGAGAGACAAGCCAAGTTTGGGTCTCAATTTCTGAGAATAAGGCAGGCCTAGACTGTCCTTCTTATGGACAGCGAATGGTGTAGATCATGCTCCCCTGTGTGATAGGCAGTGGAGGTTAGAAAGAAATAGGAGTTTTTTTTTTATGGAACTCAATTAGACCATTAGGAGTGGATGAACAAAGTTTTGGAACCATTATCGAATGCTCCTCATCAACTTTGAATTATAACCAAGATTCTAAATGTCGGTTTCATGTCAAATTTCAATAAATTGAAAAGTAGACATATGTTGGCAAAATGTTGGTATGTCAGTATTGTGTCAATGGAAATACAGTAAAAAAAAATTCACATTGGTTAAGAAAACTTCAATGTTGGTATTATGTCAGAGTCATGTCGGTAAAATAAAAATAAGACATGTGTTGGTGAAATTTCGACGACATACGTCAACATTTGGTACCATGATTATGACAGATGCTTTAGTTGCTGCATGGCTTGAGATTTTGCTAGCACAATGAAGGGTGGTGGTATTTTGGAGTTTGGATCATGAGCAATGGCTTTGCTTGTTATTTTGCTTTTTCTTGGTGTTTCTCGTTGATTTTGGTTTTTATTTGGGTGTTATCTTCTTGATAGACTCACTCTTTATCTTGTTTTGTGTTTGTAACTCAGTTTTCCCCAATTTTCAATGAAATCCTGTGTTATTGCTCAACAAAAGATCCATTGAAATTTCAAGTAATGAATAATTAAACCACTTTACTTACAAAATAAAGCAGATAACAGACAGCACCAGTGATGACATATGCAGCAGCAAAGTGCACCCATAACCTGACAAAAAATATTAGTCTAACATGATTATGTCGCAATAAGCATCAAACAAAATGGTTTTTATGTCAAGTTGAGGCAATGAAGAAATAATGCAGCCTGTTTGTATGTACAGTCAGACAAGAACCTTTTCAATATTGTTCAATTCTAAGATAATGATTGATCACATCTTTAAAACAAGAAAGAAACTCAAAAAAAAGGCCTGAATCCAGAAACAAGCATCCACCATTTCTCACAAAGTTAACTGAAACAAGTGCATACAACCTAAACCAAAAACAGAACAAGGGGGTACTGGGGGAGTAATATTCCAGCTGTCGACCGTGAAACCAAATTTGATAATTTTGGAGCATAATCTCCTGCAACGTCTGGCAACCATATGCACAACTTTCTATTTAGATACTGATTGGTATGACATACAGAACCGCTTTCATGAGAACTAGAATGTTATGTACCACTCCAATGTAAACTAGCAAGTTATTTCTAACTCCTTTCAAGTTCCAGCCAATATCACTAGTTCAACAATCTCATAAGCCAACACAAACAGTACCGCATCTCGAGGACAGCCTGCAGTGTACTGGAAGTAATATCATGGAATTAGTGAGCCACAGCACATTTTAGAATCTTCGTATGCCATGGAATTACTTTCCCACAATATCTGAAACACTGAACTATGCCAGCAGATTCAGCACATCTGGTGATTTTCAACTTTATCTAATGGAGAATGATCAGTACCCGCTTCAACAAAAAATTTCCTAATTTTAACCCTTTGAGACTTTATAACCTTAATCCCATTATAACCCCAACTTTGGGACACCTCTACTGGTGCTACCAAGAACTCTTGATCCAGATTCCAAATAATTCCTTGTGCCAAACAATCAATAATTAATACAGCCCAGAATGAAATATTAATCTTCAAACCAACCTCTCAAAGTAAGCCACTTGAACAACAACCACTGGAGAATTAATGTTTTACTAATTGACATTTTTTCAATTGGTAAATTGAGATTTTTTTGAAGAATTTTATCAAATCCAGTTGAAACAGAATAAAGAAAAAGCATTAAACCTAAGATTTCAATGTCATGTTCCAGTCCATGTCAGCCAAACTAAGATAACATGGGTCAGATATTACGCCCTTCGGAAATGACATTTAGGTAAAACACCAGAAGAAAAAAATTTGGACCCATGATGGTCATGTGTCCATGACATCTAACAAGTATTATTGAACAACATACAGTATTTTCATCATGTATAAAATTCATGATTTGACTGATAGGGTTTGTTACCAAATATTTGACTGATAGGGTTTGTTACCAAATAGCAGCTAAGTGCCTTTGGCAAATGTAGTTTTGGTTTTTCTTTTCTTCAGGTTGATATTTTTAACTGGACATGTTGCTGGTTTCTGGTTCTGTTGCCAGATATGCATCTTGTTTCTTTTTTTCCTTGTTTTTTTTTTCCCTTTCAGTCTTGTTTTGTTTTTTATTCTTCTTGCAAGACTCCATTGTTTATGCTCCATCTAATTAAATTTCATTTAACAAAAAATAAATTTAATGTTATGCAATTAGGGTGCCACAGTTTTGTTCCAAATCTCCTCTTTACCAATTTTCTCTTCTTTTCCCAGATTTCTCATTTCTAAGCCTAGATATAATCTAACATATTCTTGCCTATAGAGGATTATCTTTAGAAATATCTATTTTTTCCCAATAAATAACTTAAGTTTCACTATGGGATAATGACAATTTTAATTTAACTAGACTTTGCAATCTATCAACTGATTTCTTGTAAATAATAATTATAAATTTAATGTTTTTAAACCGTCAAAAAAACCTAAAGTTCCATAAGTTTAATTTAAGTAAGAAATAACTAAATTTTAATAACCGAAAAAATCTAGAAATGAATCCTAAATCTATGACAGCATCTATATGTGATTGCAACTTGATGTGAAATTGAAATATCTATATGCATGTTCTTTCTCAGGTTACATATGTTGCATACATTGTAAGACATCTATTTCTCAGCTGTAAGTAGTACTAGGTGAAATTAAGCAAGTAACTAATAAACAAGTAGTATTCAAAAGGATGATCGTACTTTAAATTGGCCTTTTCTTCAAGTGAAAAAAATGACATTTCATTTTTGTTTATGAAGTTTCTTGCTATTCATTTTTCGATGTGATTGTGTAATTGTTAGAGTTAATTATGTGTGTTACTTCCATTAAACGGATTATTGGATATTCATTTGTCTAGGAAATCTAATCTTCCTATATATATATGTAACCTCACATCCTTAATAGAATTAATTCTCTTTTCGCCCAAACTTTCTTCACATGGTACCAGAGCACAAAAAACTACCCTAAAAATTCAGCCCTAGCTTCCGCCGAGCAACCACTAGCCCACCGTTGCCTGAGACACCTCTGGCCACCCCTTCCACCGCCGTCCGACCCTCCCAAGCCATCAGGTTCCCTCCTCAGGCCTCTTCAACCGCTGACGTCCAATCCCAAGCCGTCCAGGCCCACCGTCGGCAACTGTCCAGGGCTTTCAGGCCACTGTTGGCACCGTCCAAGGATCACTGACGCATGTCCAGTCGCCGATGATACCCATTCTTCCCTCCTTAATGTCTAATAAGGCAGTCTGGCCCTTCCCGTAGGGTGGTTTGACAAGTTAAGCCATGTTCTAAGTCTTATCCAAGCCTCCAGTCTTCATTGTGCGTGGATACGTCACATCCACATGTCTTGGTGAGCAGTCTGATTCACAATCTATCTTTTTCAGAACATATATTGGCTATTTTTCGTTAAATTTCAATCAAGATGGCCTCCTAGGATTTCTTTGTTAAGAATATGAGTGGTACCTCTGAGAAGCTCTCTAACCCCAACTATATTTTATGGTCGCAGTGCTTCGAAATATTTGTCTTGGCACATAGAAAGTTGAAAGAAGTACCTCACATATTCACCTCTCGATGTCAAGTTTGACATGTATGAAGATTGGTTAACCAATGATGCCACAGTTATTACATGGATAGCTAACTGTATGGAATCCTCAATTGTACGGGAAGTCATATTATTACGACCTACGAAGAAGATATGAGACACTTCGCCTCACATATGGCCATGAGAAAAACATTTCTTGTGTATGTAAACTATATGAGCATCTATTCACTCTCCGTCAGGGAGATCAGTCAGTTCAAGAGTACTTCACCCGCCTTCGTACCCTCATGAATGAGATAGATGTATTTCAACCATTGATAGTGGACATTACGAGACTACATCAATACATCATTACGAGACCATTGTATATCAACCATTGAATAGCATCAATATGCAGATATCATGTGGTTAGGATAGAAATTTGTAGGGTCATACGAGATTTAGGGATGTAAACTACAATAGATGTTAATGAACTTCACTCCATTTGTGATTTTCGTATGAGTTACATAGCTAATAGATTGATGAGTGGTTTGAAGGATTTTGAAGTAAACTCAAGGGCCTACATCTCATGATTTATTTGTGTTTTATGATACTTATTTGAGGAGTCCGCCGAAGGCTCCCACTTCCGACGAACGAAGGGTAATTGACAAGGGCCGTGTGCAGAACACGGGAGATTCGACATGCCGAACTGGGTTCAGCATACCAAATCCCTGTCAGTTTCAACAGGAAATAATGTTTTAAAATTGGATTTTCAAAAGAAAACTCAGTTTTATAAATTAAAAGTTATATTTTTAGCACTTTTGCCAGATTTTGTTGCTTGTGTATTTGAAACGCGTACTGAGTAACTTAGATATCACTCACGCGTGCTTTATTTAGTTTTCAAGTGTAAATCGTGTGTAATCGAGTTCCGATGTCGGAGTAGGAACTTCTAGTCGCACATCGTTTCCTAGAGGTAAGCCTTAGTTACAGTTATTTAATTTTACTTTAATTAGTGTAATTTTTCTTATGATACTGTGATCATGGTAACGTGCCTGGGTTCGAGACGTTACACCATCCCCTCTCTCTCTCTCTCAATGAAATTAGTGTTGATCTCCATCAGGTTTCCCCCATTCTCAAACTGTTTAATCGCCTTCAAAGTATCCTCTTCAACCACATCCAACAAGACTTCATAGATGAAAAAACGAAAGCCATCAAGTTCACAAACATGGCCCACCATCACGGACATGACAGCTCTCTCCACCTCCTCTTCCCCAATTTGCTCCTCAAGTTTCTTTAGCTTTCTTATACCCACTATAGTGCAATATCTACAATTCTGCACAAGACCATTACAACAAAATCAACATCATAACCTTCTAGCAACCACCATGTATCCGTGCATGATGGAATTAATGGAATATATAAAAAGTTTTGACACCCATTACACAGCTTGACATTACATGACATGACATCAATGTTAAAATAATAATAATTCTCTTACAAACATTACAACTAACAAAAATAATTTAGTTCATTTGTCTCCTCAAAGTTGCCTGATCCAAAGGTGGTCATGCTCGTTGGCATGTAAGAAACAACAATCACTCAATCACTTCCACAAAAATGGCAAACACATGAACAAGCTTCAAAATATAGCGATTTTGTTTTAGTAGGCCATGGATTCACTTCCAATTAAGCAAAATGTCAATTTTTTGACTGATTAATCAGCCAAATAGCCAATCACTGTATGACATTCTTATTAACTGATCTGATCGACTGACTAGGTAAATCATGGACTTCTCCCCAACGGCTCCATTCCATGCCTCATTCCACAGGGAATAAAACAATGGTTACTATCTCTAGATAAATGTCTAAACTGTCACTTAAATTTTGTAGGAGGTTCGCAATCAAAATCAAAAAAACTCTTTGCTCAGAGTGGACTCAATATATTTTGCAGTAACGTTATCATCATGTGTGTGTAATATATGGTATATAAACATACCAGTTGGATCCATCCTTGACATTGGAAATGCTGAACTTGTCCAAAGACTCATTAGTGATATTCAACAAGTCAAAATTCTGCAGCTGGTCCCCTCGATAATTCACAGGGAGAATGACGAAAACTCCTATGATCCCAGCAAGCAAGAACACTCTGAAGCTGCAATAAAAAGAAAGAGAAAGAAAGCTCAAAAATCAATCAATGAAACAATCAACTTGTGGAGGAACCAAAAGGTTCCGAACCAGAAGACGAAGATCCTGATGAAGACCACGGCATCGAGGCCGACGGAGTACAAGAGATCCTCCTCCGAGGGCAGCCACGCCCTCCAGACCCACCCCGCGGAAGGGAGGAACCTGTCGATGTTGACAGCAGCAGAACGGTCGGCGGACTTGCCCTTGGCCACCAAGCGAGGAGCGTAGACATTGACGTTGCCCGGCTGCTTCCGCAGCACGGAGTAGAGAGCAAAGAAGAGGACGCAGAGGCCAAGGTTGATGCCGACGGAGGTGAGAAGCGCGGACAAGATCATGATGATGATGATGACGACGAAACCAAACCAACTCAACTCCAAATTTTGAAGATTTCGGGCGATTTGTTGTAGCTGGGGAACGGGGACTGGTCGTGACTCGTGAGAGTGTGGGACAATCGAGGGGAGGGAGCTGTCCGTAGCGGAAACACCACGCGTTGCACTGGCACCTCTACGTTTTTTTTACTCGATATGGTTGCGGCTAGGCCTGACAATTAAGGATGAAAACGTATCGGATACAACATAGATATATATCTGTTTTTAAAATACGAATAGGAAATTTATATATCCATATCTTTAAAAAACAATACGGAACGGATAAAAAGAGATCGGGATAAAGTCGAATATAAAAACGGATATGATTATATACACATTACATAATTAAGTAAATAATTAATAATGTTTTCATATAATTATATATTTTAAGTTATTTAGTATATATGAACTAAAAATAATATATATCAAAAATAAAAAAAATTAGACATAGTGATGGGTTAGACTTACCTTCTCTAAGAAGAGATGAAGTTATGAATCTAAATTTTAATATTCCATCATTATGGATGTATAATTAATTAATGATTAATAAAAAACTATTATATTTTACAACATATTTTGTTAATTAAAATTAGTAAAATATTATAAGTGACAAAGTAAAATCCTCGTAAAGTAGATAAATAATTTGACGAAATCAAAATGTAATCCATAGATCTTAATCTACATCATTTGGATTAAATACATGTCAAAATCTACATCGCTTAAAAACTCTTAATATACATATCTATTCATGTACAAATTCAACAGTTTTAAAGTAACAATCACTAGATCTCTAAGGCACAAGTTTCAAAACTAAAATGTAATCCATGGATCTTAATATATATCATCTAGATTAAGTACATACCAAAATCTATATCATTTATAAACTCATAACATATAGATCTATTCATATCAAATTCAATGGTTCTGTATAAACTATAGCAAGTACACGTTAAATTTAATATTTAGGAATTTCAAAATCACGTGTTTTTTTATATACAAACATTTTAAATAGTTTTGATCAAATCTAACGATTTAGATTTTTAATCTAATGGTTAGATATTAAGATATAAAAAGTTGTCTATATATATATATGCGAATATCCGTATCCGTATTCGTATCCGCTCATAAACGGATATGGATATAGATATTTTACGGACATACCGTATCCATTTACACCCCTACTGACAATGGGTTAAGTCTGGATCTAGGATTTATGGATTTGGACCTGTAAAATGTAGATTTAGATCTTGAAAATGAGATCCATGGATCCATAAACCTAGACCTATTAGACCCGTTCATTTATTAGATAGGGTTTAGGTCTAAAAATACCCAAACTCGTGGACCCGTAGTCCGATTTATATATAACATATTATAAGTTAAATATAAGTACTAATATATAATATTTACATTATATATATATGTGACCATGCCGGTGGAACCCTTACGCGGCTCTCCTACTACCGGGTGCGTGAAAGCACACGAAGAGATCCAATATGGTCACGACGAAGATGGTGAATCAGATGGAAGAGACTAGACCCAGAAACACCAAGGGAAGATAAAAAGGACAAGGAAAGGAGTCGCCACCTAGCCTTTTAATGGAAAGACGAGGAAAACCAAAAACACCAGAAAAAACTGGGAAGCAAACAAGATGCAAAATGTATGTGTGTGCTCCGTGCCTAATGGACAATGTACAAATGAATGCGGGCCAGAGAAAGGGTAAGGATTCTGGTTACGCATGGGGAAGGCGTTAGGCACTCCCATGCGTCCGAGAAAACTCAGTCTTTCTAGGTTTCCTACTGTCAATGGTCTATGGATGTATGCTTGCTTATTCTATATGCTCATGCATGAAGTGTAGGATACTAATGCTTCTCTAGAGGGGGGTGAATAGAGATTTTCCGGTTTTAGTTAACTCTTTGAGATTTATTAAACAGTCTGAAAAATATTAAGGTTTAGCACACAAACATTCAATCACAAAGACAACAAGAATTATAGTAGTTCAGCCAACCCCGGCTTAGTCCACTCCTCAAGTTCCCCACTTGAGATTTGACCCTTATATTCAATAACCTTGAATCTTACAA
>JAMKQA010012935.1:0-14794 GCA_024699735.1 Posidonia australis
TGCACATATAGCCGTTCCGGTGCGACGTGTGGAGGCTGTGGCAAAGCTCATGTGCGAGCAGGATAGCGTCGCCGATTCTCCTGCCACCAACGAAAGCAGCCTGGTTCTGGTCAATGATAGAAGGAAGCACGTTCCGCAATCTATTGGCAAGGATCTTGGATATGATTTTGTAGGCGACGTTGCAGAGAGCGATGGGTCGGTAGTCGTCGAGGGTGTTGGGAACACCCCCTTTAGGGATGAGGCAGAGCAGAGTGCGGTTAAGCTACTTGAGAAGTCTGTCAGAGCGGAGGAAGTTATTTGTAGCCGCAAAGAGATCCTCCGAGATGATTGACCACGCCCGCTGGAAGAAGAGGCCATTGAACCCATCTTCACCGGGAGCGCGGTTGGGATTAATAATCCTGGCAGCAGTCGCAAGCTCGTCCTTAGTAGCCAGGAGGCAGATGTTGTTGCGGGCATCCTCGGAGATGTTTTTGCCAGGGATGGTGGGAAGGGGTACCCTGGAGTGATGATTGTTGAATAAGGAGCAGAACCTCTGAGTGAAGAGGGCTTCAATAGATGAGGGGTCGTCGATAGTCTCGTCCTCCGTGGTGATGCTTCGGATGCAGTTGCGCGCACGGCGAGCTCTGATCGAGGCATGGAAGAAGGCCGTGTTGGCGTCACCCAAATGCAGCCAACGGAGCCTAGATTGTTGCTGAGCCCGAGATTCCTCCCTCCAGTAGAGGTCCAGTAACTGGGCCTTGTAGTTCCGTTCCGCGTGATGGAAGACAAACGATTGAGGGTGTTGGCAAAGCTCCCTCTAGATAAAGGCCAGTGATTTTTCACAGGTGGAGATTCTGTCCGGGAGGTTCCTAAAGGTGAGCTGAGCCCAGCTCCTCAGACTACCACGGAGGTGCTCAAGCTTTCTGAGAAGGCGGAAGGTTGGGTTCCCGGTAAAATGCAAACGCCAGGAGTTCCCAACGACAGTGAGGAAATCTGGGTGACTGGCCCAATGGTTATAGAATTTAAATAAGTTCCTCGTCGGCCTTGTCACGTCGCGGAGGGAGAGCATAAGCGGAGAGTGATCGCTGATGTGTCTCAGCCCAACGAAGGTGGTGCAGCTAGCAAACGTATCAAGGAACTCTGAGGATATCAGGGTCCGATCCAGCCTATAGGAGATAGAGTTTTTTTTTTGCCATAAGTAAGGAGGGAGACCCTCAATATATAAAAGAGAAAAATTTACAGCAAGGAGGTAGACAAAAAGACCTCCAAATAGGGCCCAAGGCCCCATCAAAAAACCAGGCCAAAAAGCCCCGGAATTGGGAATACAGTGCCCACCCACAAAAAGGCCCGAAGCCCCCCAGGATTAGCCAAAGAAACCCAGCCCAGCGAGCCAGAATCCAGGCCCACCCCCCAGAAGTGACCCCCACGAGCCAACAGTAGCATGCAGAGTCAGTAACTGTTGACCTCCCTGAGAAGCAGGGTGGGAGTTCTACAGCGGTGGCCATCGTCGAACATCCTCTTGTTCCTCTCGACCCAAATCCCGTAAATGATGCCCGTGATCGTCTTGGTCCATGGCCTCCCGGTGGCAGGAAGGGTGCTCTGAGCCCACCGGACAATAGCATCCCGGAGAGTATCCCCCGGAGGAGACAAACGGAGTTTCACACGGGTCCAGACCTGGGACGAGAAGTCACAGGACCAGAGAAGGTGATTCAAGGTCTCAACATCAGCGTTGCAGAGCACACACTTGGAAACCACCGCAATGCCCCGCCTCCTCAAGGCGTCGTGAGTCGGCAGACCGTTGCGGAGAGCCCTCCAGGCGCAGATGGCCTGTCTGGGGATGCCCCCCTTACCCCAGATCAGTCCCGCCCAAAGAACAACGGCCTGACGAGGGCGAAGGGAGTGCCAAGCCAACTTGTAGGAGAACTTGTCCCCCGTAGGCGCCCAGACGAGTCGGTCAGCCCCACCGGAGATGGGAGTCGCAAGGATGTCCGGCCAGAGATCGTGCATATCCAGTGTAGTAGGAGAAGGTAGATTCCAAGTGCCAC
Source organism: Posidonia australis (assembly GCA_024699735.1). Lineage (NCBI taxonomy): Eukaryota > Viridiplantae > Streptophyta > Magnoliopsida > Alismatales > Posidoniaceae > Posidonia > Posidonia australis. Next base: position 2,025 of record JAMKQA010012935.1, read on the forward strand.
TCACAATGAAGCGGCTGACTGGACAGGCTCCATCACAGTCGAGGTCACTGGCGAGCTTGCTAGCCAGATCGGGGGGGATATCACGCCGAAGACCAGAGAGCCACGAATCCCAGAAGAAGAAGGTGTCGCGGCCATCACCGATATGGAACCGGATGAGAGGTTTAGCTACGTCCCTCAGTCTGAGGATGCCACGCCAAGCCCAGGAGGCGGCATTTGGCGGCCGGGCACACCAAAGCGAACGTCCCCTGAGGTATTTCTTCCTCATCCATTTAACCCAGAGAGCGTCAAGATTGGTCTCAACCTCCCAAAGCAGTTTCAGGATACCAGCACGGTTGCAGTCGCAAGTGCGGCGAATGCCAAGCCCCCTTCCATTTTCGGGAGACAGACAGATTTCCAAGGAATGAAGATGCATCTGGCCTGCACCAGACCGAACCAGAGAAACCACATCAGGCGGCGGTCGAGCTCGCGGTGGATGCTTGCAGGAAGCGTGAAGACAGAGGTCCAATACGTATGGAGGGCAGCAAGGACCGAACGGATGAGGACAAGCCTTCCTGCATAGGAGAGGAGCTTCGCTTGCCAAGATTGCTGCTTGTTGTCCACCACGTTGAGCAGGGGGGCGCAGTCGGCTGCAGTGAGACGTTTTGAGGTGAGTGGCAGCCCAAGGTAGCGTACTGGAATCTCACCCTTAGGGATTCCTAAGTGGGAAACGATCCCACGTCGGTGAGAAGAAGGCCCTCCGAAGAAGATGGCGCTTTTCTGGAGGTTGATGGTGAGCCCCGAAACAGCAGAGAAATTGTCTAGAAGGACCTTTAATTCTCGAGCATTCTTCATGTCGGCTTTGAGGAACAGCATCAGATCATCCGCGAAGGTGATGTGGGAAATGGAAAGGTCCCCCAGATGCATAGGGTCGATCTTCTGCGTAGAAGCAGCGAGCTTGAGGAGCTCCGTCAAGATCTGCATGCCTACGACGAACAAATACGGTGACAGCGGGTCACCCTGACGCAGGCCATTGGAGGAAGGCATCCAAACAGACCGAGTGCCATTGGTGACCACCGAGAAGCGGTAATCCATGCATTTAGAGATCCATCGAGTCCAACGCTCGGAGAACCCCAAGTGGCGGAGGGCCGCTCCGATGAATGGCATCTGGATCCTGTCGAAGGCCTTTTGGAGGTCGAGCTTCAGGCACATGTAGCCGCTTTTGCGGGAAGTGCTTATGCTGTGGTAGAGTTTGTGAGCCAAGAGAATGGAATCGCCAATTCTCCTGCCATGAATGAAGGCAGTTTGGTTGAAGTCGATGAGCTTGGGTAGCAAATTGCGCAACCTGTTCGCCAGAATTTTGGAGAAGATTTTGTACATGACGTTGCAGAGAGCAATGGGCCGGAAGTCCTCAATGGATTCCGGGATCCTTTTCTTGGGGACGAGGCAGAGGAGAGTCTGGTTCACCTTCTTCAGCAATTTGCCAGATCGTAGGAAGTTGTTGACCGCTCCGAGCAGGTCGTCCTGGACGACGGGCCAGGCAGAATGATAGAAGTGGCCGTTGAAGCCGTCCTCCCCCGGGGCACGGTTGGGGTTGAGGCATTTGACGACATCCCGGAGTTCCTCTCTCGTGGCCAGGGAGCAGAGGATGTTGTTGTCCTCCCAAGAGATGGTTCCACGGACCGGGAGTTGAGGGAACAGAGGAGATTCGCAACAGGAGTTGAGAAGGGAGTGAAGCTTCTGTGTGAAGAGCTGGCTGATGGCCGCGCAGTCCGTGACGGTCTCACCATCATGTATGATGTGTCTGATAGTGTTGCGATCTTGTCGGGCTCTAGTAGAGGCATGAAAAAATGCCGTATTAGCATCGCCCTCCTGGAGCCATCTGGTTCTGGAATGCTGCCAGGCAGTCATCTCCTCCCTCCAAAAGAGTTCCCTCATTGGCCGCGGTAATTGACTTCAGCCTGGAGCAAGGCAGAGGAGGAAGGGTTCTCCCTAAGATTCTCCTGGATAGAGATGAGGGCGCTCTCACAGGAGGCAATCCTGTCAGGGATCTGGCGGAAGGTGCGCAATGCCCAGTGCCGGAGCCGATGGCTGAGAGAGGCGAGCTTGCTGGTGAAAGCAAAGGTGGGAGACCCGCCGGGACGGTGCCGCCAGGAGTCGGCCACCACCTCAAGGAAGTCCAGGTGTGACGTCCAGTGGTTGTAGAAGCTAAAATGCTTGCACTGGCGAGCGGCCTCATTCCAGAGTGAGATGGCCAGAGGAGAGTGGTCGCTAAGGTAGCGAAGGCCAACAAAGGTGTAGCTATTCTCGAACGCTGCCAGAAACTCAGCGGAGATTAGGGTGCAGTCAAGTCTGCAGGAGATTGGGTTAGATTGCTGGCGATTGCACCAGGTGAATTCTTCGCCGGAGGTAGCCATCTCAAAAAGTGCCGCAGCTGCGATGAAGTCATTGAAGTCATCCAGGGAGGTTTGGCAGCTGCGGTTCCCCCTAAACTTCTCAAAGTCGTGGAGAGTGCAGTTGAAATCCCCTGTAATCAGCTAGGGGAGGGAGGGTTGAGGTGAAAGGAGGTTGGCCCAGAGGCGCCTCCTGGATGCGATGTCGTTTGCAGCATAGACCACAGTAAGTGTGAAACGGGGGTGGAGGGGGTAAGAGACGCCCAACTGCATAAATTGGGCAGTCTGGGATTCCAAGGTGAGGTGAACCTTTTCATTGTTCCAGAGAACAAGGATCCGACCAGAGTGGTCATCCAGATTGTTGTCAAGTGAGCAGAAAGAGCCCCAGTGTTGCTTGCAGATCCTGTCGACATTGTGCTTCAGCTTATGCTCCAGCAGACAGATGATGTCATAGTTGCGGCGACGAGTGAAGTCTCTGATCGCTCGGAGCTTGCCGCCGTCGTTCAGACCCCTCACGTTCCAGCAGAGGATCAGCATGGTGACCTTCCGGGAGGGTGTTCCGGCAGGTCTGGCTTGTCTGGGGGGAGGTCTCTACTGGTTGCTCTTAGACATCTCGGATGGATGGTCTTCCGAGATTGCTGTGCTCTGATAATCAGTTCTTCGACGTCGATATCAGGGTTGTCAAGTGCCTCAAAGGCATTGGAGCAAGCAGCGTCCCTCGCAGAGTGCAGCTTGACGAAAGGGGTCCCTCTGCTCTTAGGGCCTCTCTTACGGACAGGAGATGTCTTGGGGGAAAGGTTCTGATCAATAGAGCCTTCAGCAGGGGGAGGGCTTGAAGGTGTAGCGTCCGGGGGGGAAGTCCTTGAGGATGGTTGCTCCAAGGGGGGTTCGCACCTATGTCTATCATCCCCGTGGTAGCTTGCTGCCCAGTGGTGACAGGAGTCGGGGTGACCGACGGAGGGACAGTGCACGTCCCTTGGCCGTGCCGAAGGTGTTGCAGAGCGTGCATGGTTTGGGAGTCTAGTCGTAAGTGACTGGAATCTCTTCCGAAACTCCATCGACCTTCATGAAGGTGGAGGGGGAAAGCTGAAATCAGCGTCGATCTCAATGCATACCCGAGCGAAATCCACCCTGGTTTCGGAGGCCGTACCCTCATCCATGTACAGCGGAGTCCCCAGCGTGCTTGCAGCCCTACTGATCAGCGAGGTGGACCAGAACCGCAGAGGCAGGTGGGGGAACTTGACCTAGAGGGGTAGGGTGGATAGTTTCTCCTTCTCGAACTTAGAATCTGGCGTCCATTTGCGAAGGATCAATGGTTTCCCTTTGACAAACCAAGGGCCTCCCTCTAAGGCATGTTCCAGGTCTCTATTGTCGGAGAACTTGAAGAGCAAAAAGCCATTACCCCGGGGAAGCACCTGCAGGCTACCAGTCATCGCCTAGATGCGGTGGAAGTGTTTTGCAAGTGCAGGAGCGAATGGCTTGAGGCCGATGAAATAACCCATCAAAACTTGATTCCAGTTGGAAGCAGCTTCTGCAACTTCCTCCGGTGGGCAGACAGCAACCCTAACGCCATTTTTTATATCCGTGGGGAAGAAACTAAGGGCTCTGGGGTGAGCTTGCGCCCCAACGCATCTGTCCACCCATGATATGGGTTTTCCAGCAATAGAGATGCCACTGTTATCTGGGGGAGGCCGTGAACGATGGCGAGATCTTGAGCGAAGGCAGGAGGGTCCAGAGCCATGGCCACCCCCGCGCCGGTGGGATGGTCGACCGCCCAGATGAGTGGGACGAGAAGGCCCGGGATCCTTGGTCCTCCCAACCTCTGATGAAGTGCCCTGCAGAGATACGGGGAGGAAATCACCCAGAGTACGCCTCAACGGGGAGGAGTTAATCACAGCATGGTTATCCATCGGGGCCAACGACAGCTAGCCACGTGGGCTAAACCGAGCGCATAATCACGATTAGCCCAGCCCGCCAGTTCCCGCAACAAATGAAATTTGAAATTCAAACAGCACTGTGCAGCCCGCCAGCAGAGACAGCCCAAGGATCCTAGAGAGAAGGCAGACCTTCTCTCACTAAAAAAATTCCTGTTGATTACAAGAGATAGAGTTGGCAGCCTGCATATTACACCAAGTGAGGGACTCCCCGGTAGTAGGCATATTGAGGAGGGCCGCAACCGTGATGAACTTGTTGAAGTCGTCGATGGCAACCTGGCAACAGCGGCCACCACCATGCTTCTCAGAATTGTTACGGATGCAGTTGAAGTCACCAGTAAGAACCCAAGGCAAGGAGGGTCGCTGCATAAGGAGGTCCTCCCACAGGGTCCTCCTAGAAGCCAGGTCGTTTGCAGCATATGTCACCGTAAGAATGAAGCGAGGTAGGGGGGATGGAAACCTCAAACTGCATGAATTGGCTCGTCTGTGCGGTGACAGAGAGATCCACAGTTGCCCTGTTCCAAAGAACAAGGATACGGCCAGTAGGTGCCAGGCAGGAGTTGGACAGCAAATTAAAAGACGGCCAGAACTTGCTGCAGAGCTGCTCAGCATCCTGCTTCAGCTTGTGCTCCAGAAGGCAAATGATGTCGTAGTTTCGACGGCCAGAGAAATCACGTATCGCCCGGAGTTTGCCGCCAACATTGAGACCCCGGACGTTCCAGCAAAGTATGGACATAAATTACCGTCCAGGTGGCCACTCCGGCAAGGTGTCGTGCTCCAGAGGGAGTACACGGCAAGACGTACCAAGCAACCTGGGATGGATAATCTTGTGAGAATGCTGGGCTATGGAGAACAAAGCCTCGATGTCATCTTCCGAGGTGTCTAAGGCCTCGAAAGGATTTGAGCAGGGTTCCAACTCATGGGGGGAGGTTTTCCTCACGTAGGGGGTACCTATGCCGGGCAGACCCACCATCAGGATGGGAGAAGTCGGAGCTTGGAGGCTGGGCACCGGGTCCGACGCAGTTATCCTGGGTGAAGGAGAGGTGGGTACCTCAAGGGCGGGTGCCACAGGTGTTGAGGCAAGGGGAAAGGGGGGAGAGGACGTGCTTCCAGGAGCCGCCCCAGCCCTCTCGAACCTAACAACAATACCCGGGACAGCGACCTCCTGCGTGATCGGAGAAGGTTCCGACTCAGGTGCTTTGTCAGTGGGTCGAGGCATGCATGACCTAGAGAGTGGCCAAAGGAATTACAGGTAGTACAGGGTTTGGGCGTCCAGTCGTAGGTCACTGGAACCTCCTCCTGGATGCCATTAACCTCCATGACAGTGAGAGCAGGAAAGTTGAAGGAGACATCGATTTCAATGCAGACCCTGGCGAAATCAACCCTGGATCCAGTGACAGTGGCTTCGTCCATGTGAAGAGGCGTTCCCAGTGGGCTAGCAGCGCGACCAATGAGCATAGAGGACCAGTAGCGGAGTGGAAGTTTGGGGAATTTCACCCACACAGGCAGAGTGGTGAGGTTGTCCTTCTCAAATTTGGAGTCGACTGTCCATCTCCGCAAGATCAGTGGTTTCCCCCTCACGAACCAAGGGCCACCATCCAGCGCGTGCTCAAGATCTCGGTCGTCGGAGAACTTGAAAAGCACGAACCCATTTCTCCTGGGGAGAGTCTGGAGGTCCCCAGTCATCGACCAAACCCGCTTGAAATGCTTGGCCAATGCGGGGATGAACGGTTTGAGGCCAATAAAGTAACCCATGAGAACCCGGTCCCAACTGGACGCAGCTTGCTTGATCTCTTCCGGAGGGCAGACATCAACTTTGACCCCATTTTTGATTTCAGGGGCAAAAAACTGAAGAGAACGATGGCTCACAGCGCGTGTACCAAAACACAGCTCAGCCCAAGAAGCACGCTCCGTCCAGAAAGCGCGGGAATCAGAACCAGAAGGATCCCAGAGATTGGAACGAGACAGGTCACGGACCCGTTCCCGGTGTCTGGAGCGCGAGCGGGGATGAACACCAGCTCCCTGCCTGCTTCTACCACGACCCGTCACACCACCCCGACCCCCAAGGGGAGGCTGTCGAGGCGCAAGAGTCAGCTCCGCAGGAGTATCATCGGAGTTAGCCCGAAGGGATTTAGGCAGGAAGTCCCCCAGGGTTCGAACCGTCGGTGAATTAGCCGTTGGGTTAGAGGCCATGGTCCTCACAGCGGAGGACACGTGGACAAAAACACCTACTAAACAAGATTAGGCTATTCGAAATCGAGCCATATGCACGCCCGCCAAGTCGAAAATTTGAAAACCACACGCAGGACCCGCAAATCACAGTCGCACCAGTCCGTTTGCAAAACAAACAACACAGTGCAAACCCCAGCAGAAACCTAGAGAGAAGGTAGACCTTCTCACTCTAGGCTTTGGCCTGTAATGGCTTTTGTTGTGTGTTTTGAAATTGACTAGGCCCTTTTTGGAACATGCTTTCTAGGTATTCACTCCGACTCCCCTCTAAGATAAATTGTAGGGACAGCGCTACCCATCACGCCTCTCTCTTTAGGACTAACTTCTATCTGAGACTTCTGTCTTCTAATTCTTTTATGTCCTTTCACAGATGTATATTTTTTATTTTATTTCTCACACTCTCATTCTCACTCCAAACATTTTATCACCCTCTAGGAGGTGTAGGGTCCTTGAGCAGCTTGGATACTTCACCCAATTCACGATAAAAGGTGGCTCCCTTACTCCCTAGGCTACCTGAATAGTATCTACCTGAGGAGGTGCTACACATTCCCAACATTGGCAAGCTTATTCCGTTTATCATCACCAGGCTAAGATCCATTCATGTGATGACAATGACGATCATCTGCCTTTATATGCGTATGCTGAATGGGAATTAATATGTGTTAAGATGCAAGGCTACATGGATGTAGAAAAACATTGATAAAATGAATTCATGCATGCAAGGAGAAAGATGACAATGTCGCAGAGTGAGGACACACTATTTATAATCACTGATAGTACTTCTTCAGGTAGAATGAATTAACTAGCTCCGACTATTCGACGTGGTCCATGTCCTCCAGGATTACTGCTCCTCCAAACAAAAACCTGTTTGACTACGAATGGTCCACACCAGTTGGGTCTAAACTTTCCACGACCATTAGAGAGATGTATAGCTCACAAGACCAAGTCCCTTGGCAAGAAACTTCTAGGTCGGACCTTCTTCTGATAGGCTTTGGCCATGCGTTTCTAATAGCATTACGCCTGATGCATAGCTTGCAATCGATGCTCATCTATCAAGTTTAGTTGAACAAAGTGGTCCTTAATCCACTCTGCCTCTTCCAACTTTGCTTCTTTCAAGACTCTGAGTAATGGTATCTCCACTTCTATAGGTAGGATTGCTTCCATACCATACACTAGAGAATATGGAGTTGCTCCAGATGAAGTCCAGACTGATGTTCTGTAAGCCCACAAAGCGCATGGAAGCCTGTCATGCCAGTCCTTATGTGTTTCCGCCATCTTTTTAAGAATCTTCGTTAGATTTTTATTGGGAGATTCCACTACCCTGTTCATCTAAGGATGGTACAAGGAGGACCTGTGATGCCTAATATGGAATTCCTGTAGGAAATCCTCGACCCTTTTGGATATGTAATTTGTCCCATTATCAGAGATGATTGAATGCAGGACCCCATACTGGGTAATGATATTGTTCCTAATGAACTTTTCAGTCACAGAGGCAGTCACTATCTATAAGAAGCTGCCTCCACCAATTTAGTAAATTAATCAATAGCTACTAGGATGTACTGATGTCCATTAGAAGCTACTAGGTGAATAGCTTCGATAACATCTATTCCCCATGTTGAGAAAGGCCAGGGTGATGACATGTTGTGGAGCTGCTGTGGGGGTGCATGAATGAAGTTGCCATGGACTTGACAATTGTGACATCTTCGCACAAACTGACAGCAGTCTGTTTCCATGTTTGACCAGAAATAACATTGTAACATTATTGTCTTGGCTAATAATACCCCATTCATGTGTGGTCCACATGTCCCAGCGTGCACTTATAGCATTACCGTATCGACCTCCTTTTTATCTAGACAACATAGAAGCATCTGATTGTAAGACCTCCTGTACAAGTTACCAAGTAGTCTTTCTATTTGCTGTTGATGCATATGGATGCACATATTTTGAAGCACATATTTTGAAGCCAGTCGGACCATAGTCTTTCTATCTGCTGTTGATGCATATGGATGATGACTCCTAGTTTCCAAGTAGACTTTGATGTCATGATAACATGGGAGCTCTGCTATGGAGTCTACTTCTTCTATGCTCATGCAGTGTGTCGGCTGGTCTGTGTAGGTTACCAACACTTTCACCCTGTCATCCTCTGGTATGGGCAACCAGGATGTGAGAGTGGCTAGCGCATCTGCGTAGGCATTCTTGGCCCTATTCATATAGGAAAAACGTATTTCCTTAAACTCGGCCAATAGCCTTAGGAGATGGTTATGGTATGGCACCCATTTCAAGTCCTTTGTTCTTTAGTTACCATTAACCTGTGAGATGACTAACATGGCGTCGCCATGCACATGTAGTTTCCGCACGCCATGTTCTAATGCAGCCCGCAAGCCAAGAATACATGCCTCGTACTCTGCCACATTATTGGTGCACACAAAGGTTAACTTTTGAGCAAGTGGGATCATCTGGCCTTGTGGGGTCTCCAGTACTGCACCGATGCCCATGCCTCTCTTGTTAACTACGCCATCAAAGTAGAGATGCCACCGCTCTGTCTCAAGGGTCTACTGACTCATCTTTTTCCATAGCAAATAATATATCCTCATCAAGGAACTGAGTCTACAGGAGTTGATACTCTGGCAAGCGTAAATCTGCTAAGTGATCTGCCACAGCTTGCCCCTTCATAGATTTCTTAGTGACAAAAGTGATATCAAACTGAGATAAGAGCACCTGCCACTTGACGCATCTACCCACCAGTGAGGGCTTTTGAAACAGGTATTTCATAGAATCATGTCGGCACAGCAATAGAACTGGATATGCCATCATGTAATCCCTCAGGCGTTGTGTGGCCCAGACGAGGGATAAGCAGACTTTTTCGATTGCAGTGTACTTAACTTCGCAATCATTGAACTTTTTACTTAAATAATAAATGGCTCTCTCTGCGGCCTGTTTCATCATGCTGGCCCAAGACTGCGCCCATTGAATGCTACGTTACTGACAAATAGAGCAACAGAGGACGCCTTAGTGTTGGAGGAACTAAGACTGGTGACCTAACCAAGAGCTTCTTGATTTTTTCAAAAGCTTCTTGACACTCCTCACTCCAGCGGATCTGTGTGTTCTTCCTCAAGAGCTTGAAGATCGGCTCTCAAATTAGTTTCAACTAGGCAATGAACCAACTGATATATTGCAACTGCCACAGCAACCCTTGGACTTCTGTTTCTGTGGTAGGAGGATGGCTTTAGCCTTGTTCAGATTTACCTCAATTCCTTTTTGGCTGATGATATAACCTAGTAGCTTACTTGATGACACACCAAATACACACTTATTAGGGTTCAGCCGTAGATTATATTTTCAGAAGCGGTTGAACAGCTTCCTTAAACAAGCGATGTGTTCTTTAGGCTCCTTTACCTTAGCTATCATATCATCCACATAAACCTCGATGCCCTGGTGCATGAAATCGTGGAACAATGCTGTCATCGCCCTTTGATATGTGGCCCCGACATTCTTGAGCCCAAATGGCATAACTTTATAACAGAACACTCCCCATGGGGTGATAAAGGACGTTTTCTCCATATCCTCTTTCGCCATTTTGATTTGATTATATCCTGAGAATCCATCCATGAATGTCAACATTTTGTGTCCTACAATATTATCCACCATTACATCAATGTGCGGGTGTGGAAAATCATCCTTTGGGCTTGCTTTGTTTAGGTCCCTGTAATCAATACACATTCGAACCCGACCATCTTTCTTAAGCACCGGAACCACATTTGCTAACCATTCTGGGTAAAGGACGACCTTTAGAAATTTCCTCTTTCAATTTCAACAGCCACTGTGATCACCATCTACGCAATTTCTGTTTAATCGGCTTGACATTAGGCTTAAGCGATAATGTGTGCACCACTACCTCAACGTATAGCCCAACCATGTCATCGTAACTCCATGCAAAAATATCTTCATACTGGACAGCACTCCTCAAGATGTCGGACTTGGCTCGCCCGCTGCTGCACTATGGGATTGCACTCTTCTATTCTTGGATCCTTGGATCTCTGGTTACTCCGGGTGCATTCACCCTCTGGCTGCCCGTCGGCTGAAATGTGACCTTGGTTGCAGCCTCAGTGGCCTCGTCAGGACCCTGATTGAGGATGGGCGGTGGTGCCTTCCTTCACCCACCACGCTGGACATGCACGAGATATGGCCCCTCATCATTGCTACTCCGATCTCTGGCGGTCATGATCTGATCACTTGGGTTCCCACTGGAGACACCTTCTCCTTTACCTCTGCTTGGCATTCTGTTAGGACGAGGGCTGACAAGTGCTTCTGGGCGGAGCTTGTGTGGCATCCTGGCAGTCTCCCGCGTGAGGCCTTCTGTGCTTGGAGGGTTTTCCGACGGGCCCTTCCTACCCACGATGCGTTGAGGCGGTGTGGTATTTTGTTGGTTTCTCGGTGCGCGCTCTGTGGTAATGCTGAGGAGACGCTGGACCACCTTTTCTGGACGTGCCCTTACTCTAGTCGCGTGTGGGACCTTGCTGGGCTTCGCCGGGCCGTCACAGTTACGTCTATCTGCGATGCTGCGGCCGACTGGCTCAGGCGACCTCTGATGATGCCACTTGGCTACCTCTCCAAGAAGACTTCCGGAATCTTGAGTAGGCTTTGGACGGAAAGGAACATGCGCTCATTCGAGACTGGTTACTCTCCGAGATCACCGGCGGATATTATGTTTTGATCTTTTGCTTTCGTCGGCATGCCACTGTTCACGTGTTCTGCTGGCTGGCCTGTGTTGCCTGCAAACGCACGGCTTCTCTGTTCTTTTTATTTCTACTATTGCTACCCATGTTGGCTGGCCCATTGGGCTTCTGCTGGGCTTGCTCCCTGTTTGGCTGTGTGGGCCTTGCTTGGGCCCTGCGCGAGGTGGGCTCTAGTATTTTTGGGGAGGTTGGGTGGGGAACCCTTGAGCCTCATGGCTAATTGGTTCTCTTCCCCACCTCCTGATCTTGTACATATTTTACGTTTTATTTAACTGAGGGTCTCCCTCCTTTCCTGAGACAAAAAAAAAATATCTTCATACTCTCGGAGGAGCTCAACAAGCTTTGCTCGGGCCTGTGCTGTGAGTCCGGCGCTAATTCGTACTTCCTTGACATCTTACGAGGTGCCAATGTTTACAGACTTAGTTTCCTCTTCTACATGCAAGTTCGAGCCTTCTGGATCATCGTCATAAGGCTGGAAATCTAGTGTGTCATGACTTTCTTCCTCTATTTCTGCATCATCCTCCTCTCCATATGCAATAAGTTCGAGAAGGACTTCCTACTGGAATGATGGATCCGTGCCTCCAAAAGTATACATTTTCTCAGCATTCTACCATTGATGATGCTTTAGAATGGTTACTGTAACTCTGGTCTTCTTGTATGTACCTCTGACGATCTCAAATTCTATCATTTACGAACTTGCAGATGTACCTGGCTATTTCACTTGCTTCATAGCCTTATTATGCGGATAACTGTTTTTTATTTTCTGATTTTCTTGAATGGTATGTACAATGTGCGTGATAGGTGGATAGTTGTCATCTGACTGACTAATGTGAGTGTTGTCGCCCACATTCTCTCCTAAGCCTAACTCGGGATCTTTTTTTTTGGACCCAACTGCTCAAGTGGGGCCAAGACTGATAGTACCACTTAGACCGGCCTCCCAGTTGATAGGAGATAAACTCCTTTGATCTAGCGTTCAATGATCTGTCCTCTTCTAGGTCCATAATAGTAGACTGACCTTGGGAAATTGTTTACTCTGCAATGTATTCTGTCATTACTACTTTTCCCTTTCTATGCCTGAGTTCACTCTATGTGTCTTCCGCCAGTGCCGCCAACTACTCCTGAAATAGGACTTCCAAATCACTGAGCATGCTGTCAACTTGTGCAACTACAGCATCCCCCTCATCTTCATCAGAAGCAAAATCCACATAGTAGGCACTGCATCACTCACACATGCTGTCAGGGTGGCAACTTCCATTCTGCATCAATCATGATCAATCAACAGACTGGCTAGAGATGTTCCGCTGTATTATATCACAGTCAAATGAGTGTTTACATGTACTGCAATTTGCAAGAATCAGCGATACACTACAAGAAAATCGACATTTAGCGAGGACAATATTCCTCGCAAAGTCCTCGCGACGTCCTCGCAATATCCTCGTTAGATAGTTTAACGAGGACTTTGCGAGGAATAAGTATCCTCGTAGCTACGTAACTCGTTAAAT